>PVLA01009455.1:0-74871 GCA_004027455.1 Hydrochoerus hydrochaeris | reverse complement strand
AGCTGGCCCTACCCAACTCCAAAATGTTGCCCAGCCAGTCCTCCTGGTTTGGGGATTCCATTTCCCCTAACTCACCAAAGTTTGTGCAGCTAGACTGGCTATTTCCACTCCCTGCCACAGCACCTCCTCCAGTGGAGGGTCTGGAGCTCACCAACCCCCGCTTTTGGCAGGGCCACCATCTCAGCTCGATTGTGAGTCACCTGATTTTAACACATGCCAGTACAGCAATCAGGGCTTGCTCAGCTCAAGCCCTCTGTCCATGCTTCCTTTTCTTCTTTCTTTTTCTTTTTCCTCAGTTTCTTCCTGGGTTGTGAGAATTCCTTTCCTTTTGTCTGGCTTTCTCCATGTTGCCAGATTCCAGTATCTGAGTTGTTTTTATTTATTTATTTTTTCCTCAGAGAGGCTCTCTTGTGAGGCCACTCAGTCAGCCATCTTGCAATCTCTCCTCTTTTTTATTTTAAAGAGAATAAAACAAAAGAGGACAGAATAAACTAGATCAGAACAGGAAAATGCAAGCAACACAGCAGTTCACAACAAGACAAGTAGATATCAACAGTAGCTACCATAATGTCTCTTTCTTTGAAATAGTTGAGCATAGCTTCACATACAATAATATCAAACATAACAAAATAGAATAAAACCATTCAAGAGAATGAAAGTATTACAAGGTATTCTGAACCAAATAACAGAAAATGAACAGTGGTTACTATAATATCTCATTTTCCATAAAAAATCTGTTTATATTAGTACACATATTAAAATCCCGGAAGACACAAACAGATAGAACCAATGGTAATAAAAGAACAGAAGTACATTAGGACTTCAAAACAAGATGATTTTAAATCAGCAATGACTGCCATAATGTCTTGTTTTCTTCAAAGTAGCTGTTCATACCATCACACATAATAAGATCAAACAAAACATAATAAAACCATTCCAACCAATGAATGAAAACATTATAAAACTTCAAAGCATTATAATGGGGAACCATGATTACCATAGAATCTTATGTACTCTTACCATTTCTTACACTAGGGAGACTATGCAGTATTTATATATGTGAGTTTGATCTATTTCACTTATGAGTATGGTCTCAAGTTGCATCCATTTATTTATAAATATCTCAATGTGATCATTCTTTATAGCTGAGTAGTACTCCATTGTATAAAAGTACCACAATTTTTTTTCCCATTCCTCACTTGATGGGCATTTAGGTTGTTTCCAAGAACTGGCTATTACAAATTGTATTGTTATAAACATGGGTGCACATTTATCAGAGTGGTAAGATGTTTTCAGTTCTTCTGGTAATATGCCTAGGAATGGAATAGCTGGGTCAAATGGGACTTCCCATCCTAGCTTTTGGAGGAATCTCCAGACTGACCTCCACAGTGGTTGCACCAGTCTACATTCCCACCAACAGTGCAGAAGAGTTCCTTTTTCCCCACAGCCTCTCCAGCATTTGTTCTTGGTAGTTTTGTTGATCCTGCCCATTCTTTCTGGAGTGAGATGGAATCTCAGTATGGTTTTAATTTGCATTTCTCCAATGACCAATGATGATGATGAACATTTTTTCATGTATTTATTTGCTATTTGTATTTCTTCATCCGAGAACTGTGTGTTCATCTCAGATGCCATTTTTGGATTGGGTCTTTGAATTTCAGGGGTCTGATTTTTTTTTTGATTCTTTATAAGTTTTAGACAGAAGTCCTTGGTCTGAGTGATAGTCCATTAAGATTTTTTCCCAGTTTGTGGGTTTTCTTTTCACTATGCTGGAGATTTCTTTTAGCATGCAGAAACTCTTTAATAAGATGTTATTCCAGTTATTAATTCTGGGAAGTATTTCCCATGCAGTTTGGTTCTTGTTCATGAATTCTCTACCAACCCCTAAGTCTTCAAGATTTTTACCTACTTTATCTTCCAACGGATTTAGTGTTTCTGTTTTAATATTTAGATCTTTGATCCATTTAGATTTTAGTTTAGTACATGGTGACAGGCATGGGTCTAATTTTAGTTTTCGGCATATGGATAGCCAGTTTTTCCAGCACCATTTATTAAAGATACTACCGTTCTTCCAGTGAACATGTTTGGCTCGTTTATCCAAGAACTTTGTAGCTTCTAGTATATTCCATTGATCTTCAGATCTGTTTTTATTCCAATACCATGTTGATTTTATTACAGTAGCTTTGTAGTATAACTTCAAGTTAGGGACTGTGATTCCTCCTGCATTGCCTCTGCTGCTTATAATTGCCTTTGCTATTCTAGGTCTCCTCTGGCTCCAGATGAATTTTAGGAGTGATTTCTATAGATCTATGAGGTACATTAGTTATATTTTCATTGAGATTGCATTGAATCTATATAACAATTTTTGGGAGAATGGCCATTTTCACAATATTTATTCTTCCTATCCATGAACAAGAGATGTCTTTCCATTTTCTGAGGTCCTCTTCAGTTTCTTTTTTCAAGGCATTATAATTTTCCCTGCATAGCTTTTTCCCTTCTTTCATTAGATTAATTCCTAAGTATTTCATTTTTTTGGATGCTAGTGTGAAGGGTGTGGCTTCTCTTGTTTCTCTCAGTGATTTTGTTGTTAGTGTATAGGAATGCTATTGATTATTGAGTATTGACTTTGTATCCACCTACATTGCTGAATTTATTTATTATGTCTAAGAGTCTTTCAATGGTGTTTTTTGGGTCTTCTATGTAGAGTATCATGTCATCTGCAAATAATGATAGTTTAACTTCCTCTTTTCCTATATTTACTCCTTTTATTTCTCTCTCTTTTCTAATTGCTCTGGCTAGTATTTCCAGCACTATGTTGAATAGGAGCAGTGATAAGGGACATTTTTGTCTTGTGCCTGATTTTAACATAAAAGCTTTCAGTTTTGGACCATTTAATATGATGCTGGCTGTTGGTTTGTCATAGATGGCCTTTATCATATTGAGGTAAAGACTATCTATTCTGATTCTCTGTAAGGCTCTTATCATGAATGGGTGTTGGAGTTTATCAAAAGCTTTTTCTGCATCTATAGAAATGATCATGTGATTCTTACTTTTGGCTCTATTGGTATGGTGGATTACATTTATTGATATACGTATGTTGAAACATTTCTGCATGTGAATCCCACTTGGTCATGGTGTATAATCTTCTTGATGATTTGCTGCATCCTGTTTGCCAATATTTTATTGAGAATTTTTGCATCTATGTTCATTAGGGAGATTGTCCTGTAGTTCTCTTTGTCATCTGGGTCTTTCTCAGGTTTTGGTACTAGAATAATATTTGCTTCGAGGAATGACTTAGGGAGAATTGCTTCACTTTAGATTTCATTGAACAGTTTGAGGAGTGTCAGCATTAAGTTTTCTTTGTATTTCTTGTAGAATTCTGCAGTGAATCCATCTGGGCTTGGGCTCTTCTTTGTTGGTGAGGACTTAATTACATTTTCAATTTCATTGATAGAAATTGGGTTATTCAGCAATTTTATATCTTGTTGATTCAGCTTTGGTGGTTCATATGTTTCTAGGAATCTGTACATATCTTCTGTATTATTGAACCTATAAGAGTAGAGATATTTGAAATAGGTGTTGATGATCTTCTGTATTTCCACAGAGTCAGTAGTGATTTCACCTTTTTCATTCCATATTGCATGAATTTGAGTCTTTTCTTTCCTTTTTTTAATTAGGTTGTCTAGGGGCTTATTGATTTTATTTATTCTTTCAAAGAACCAACTCTTTTATTCATTGATTCTTTGTATTGTTTTCTTAGTCTCTATTGCATTAATTTCTGCTCTGATCCTTATAATTTCCTCCCTTCTTTTGGATTTGTGCTTGATTTGCTCTTCATTTTCTAGATGTTTGAGGTGCAGTATTAGGTTGTTTATTTGTGTTTGTTCTGTTTTCCTAATGTTGGAGCTCAGTGCAATAAATTTTCCTGTGAGGACCGCTTTCATTGCATCCCACAGGTTCTGGTAAATTGTATTTGTATTTTTGTTTTCTTGAAGATATTGTTTAATTTCTTCTTTAATTTCCTCTGTGACCCACTGATTCCTCCAGAGTGTATTATTCGATTTCCAAGTGTTTGTGGGGTTTTTGCAGTTTCTTTTATCATTAATTACTAGTTTCATGGTGCTATGATCTCATAACCAGCATGGGATAATTTCAATTCTTTTGCATTTACTTAAATATATTCTGTGGGCTAGTATATGGTCTGTTTTAGAGAATGCTTCATGTACTTCTGAGAAGAATGTATATTCTGATGTTGTAGGGTGGAACACTCTGTATGTGTCTATCAAGTCCATTTGTTCACAGGTGTGATTCAATTGCATTATTTCTTTGCTGATTTTCTAGTTGATCCATCCCTTTGTGTCAATGGTGTGTTAAGGTCTCCTGTTATAATTGTGTTATTGCTTATTTCATTCTTCATTTGTGTTAATACTTGCTTTGTATAGCTGGGTGCTCTGGAATTTGGTGCATATATATTTAAGATTGTTATATCTTCCTCTTGAAGTTTTCCCCTAACTAGTATGTAGTGACCTGCTTTATCTCTTTGGACCATTCTTGGTTTGAAGTTCACATTGAAGTTCAATAACAGAATAGCTATGCCTGCTTTTTTTTTTTTTTTTTTTGAGTTCCTGTTGCATGAAGTGTTGTTTTCCATCCTTGGACTTTCACTCTATGAATTTCCTTTTTGGTTAGATGGGTTTATTGTAGACAGCATGTAGATGGATGTTGTTTCTTGATCCATTCTGCCAGTCTGTTTCTTTTAATCGGTGAATTGAGGCCATTAACATTAATGGTTCTAACATTACATATCATTTTATTGTTGACGTATTATCTTTCTGCTGTTGTATTTTTATCTTCCCCCTTTTTTTAATCGTCTGTCTTGCTTAGTAGTTTTTTTCCTATGTGTATCTAAAATGTCTTTCAGTATTCTTGGCAGGGTTGGTTTGGTGATCATGAAAGTCTTCAGCTGTTCTTTGTCATGGAAGTATCTTATTTCTCCATCCATTTTGAAGGACTGTTTTGCATCATACATCAGTCTGGTTGAAAGTCTTTTTCCTTTAGGATCTGAGATACTTCACTCCATGCTCTTATTGACTTCATTGGTTTGTGTTAAGTCTGCTGTGGTTCTGATAGGTTTTCCTTTGTAGGTGACATGTCTTTTCTCTCTAACAGCTTTTAATATTCTGTTCTTATGTTGGATTTCTGGGATGGTGATTATTATATTTCTGGTTGTAGTTTTATTTGGGTTATGGCTGTTTGGGGTTCTATATGCTTCATTAATCTGTATGTCAGTTTCCATTCTCATGTTTGGGAAGTTTTCAGCTAATACTTCTGTAAGTAGCCTGTTGATATCATTTGTGTTGTCAATTCTTTTTTATTTATCCCTATTAATCTTATGTCGTTTTTCTTTGCATCATCTTGCAACTGTTGAATTGTTATTTCCTGATTCCTTGTTATTTTAAAATGATCTTTCCTTTCCTGTTTACTAGTTGTAATCTTATCTTCAAGGTCTGAGATTCTATCTTCACTTTAGTTGAGGTGGTTTTTGCAACTTTCAGTAGAGGTTTTGTTTCCTGTATATCTCTTTGAATCTGTTTCATGTATTCTGTTTGTTTCTTATACTGTTCATTCAGGGATTCATTCTATCTGTTTGCTTTGTTCCTCTAATTTTTTAGCTGTGTCTTCTTTAGATGCATTCACTATTTCTATCATTTCTTCTTTTACCTGGGAGTTTATTTATGATTTGAGTTCCTTCATAGCTTCCCATACTTGCTTCTTTATTTTAGTTGATATCATTTCAGGTATTTCAGGTGTATGACTAGTATTTTCTTCTATGTACATGACTCCCAGGCTTTCTTCAGATGGGCTGGAGGTTTGAGATTGGAGTTTTATTTTGTCATTTTCCTATATTTCTGTGTTTTGAGTGATGTTCCAAAACTTTCCCTGGGTGTGTTGGAAATCACCTTCTGTGCACTGCACACCTCCTGGAACTGAAATAGCCAAACTTTCCCTGGGCCAGCACTGGGAAGTTGGAACTCTCTCATGGTGCAGGCCTGGGTCCTCTCTCCCTGTGGGCCGAACTCCCCTCTCTCAGTGGTGAGGGCATGGTCACTTGGTTGAATAAAGGTCACTTTCCATGGTCCTCTCAAGCCAGGGAAACCACTGCAGGCTAGTACAGTGTCCTAGGGAGCTGGTCAGGCACCCAATTTTTGAGGGTGATGTCCCAAACTCTCTCCTGCCAGCATAGAAACCTGGAACTCCCCTAGCAGTGCATGCAGGCCTACCTCCCCTCTCTTAGAGGCACAGTTCTCATCCCCTGGTTGAATAAAAGTCACTGGGAGTGGTCCACTCAGGCCTGTGAAACCTCTGCAGGCTAGTCCAGTGTCCTAGGGGGCTGGGCAGGTACCCAAGTGCCAGGGGTGATGTCCCAAACTTCCCAGCCAGCACCAGGAAGCTGGAACTCCCCTAGTAGCAAGTGGGGGCCTACTTCCCCTCTCTCAGAGGTACCTCATCCTCTGGTTGAATAAAGATCGCTGGGAATGGTCCACTCTGAATGTTCTGTAAAATATATCATAGAATGATTTTTAATATTAAAAAGTCAGCCAATCATTCTTATATTCCCTTTTTGATATAATTTTCTTTTCAGTAACCTTAACACAGAGAATTGTATCTCTGTGAAGTACTGTGTGCATGGTTTAAATACCATGAGTCAATGCTTAAAAATGATATGAGAATTAACTAATTTTAAAATAAGTACATTGATTGATTTATAGACTTGAGTCATGTTTAGGGTAATTAGGTGACTCCTTTTTAAAAATTTTATGACAAGTATCTCAGTGTAATTGTCCTTGATGATGTTTATATTCATGTATCTGTAGATCCATCTCATATTTCTAATAGCTATGTCTCAAGTTGGTTGAATGAATCCTAACTCCAGTTTGAACTTAGTATGACTTAAATTTTTTAATCTTCACAAACTTCTAAAAGAATTTGCACTTGCAAAGGCTTCATAACAGTGTTAAAGTTTTAGAGTTTAAGTGAAAAAGGTAGAAATCACATGTTCATAATTTCATCAACCTGAAACCTAAAGTTACTATAGCCTATTGTGCTATAGACTCTGGTTGCTTAACAATTATGCTTCCTTGTAAAAGCTAAAGTATGTGATGAGTTACTAGGTGCTAAGAAGAAATTTATACTGACTCCATTTGTTTTAGGTGCCTTGTTGACAATTCACATGACCATTGCACATTATAATACTATTATAAGAAAAAAATCTACCTGTGACATACAGCTCTGTGACAAAATGTTTCTAGAAAACAGATGGCATTATCACTGGTGGAAATCTTTTCCATTCTGAGTAAAATACTCTGATGGCAGCATGCATTGCTCACCCTCTCATTACTCAGTCCTGATACAAATCCAAATCCAAGACTTGCTAAAGAAAGAACATTTATTTTTTATTTATTATTGTTTTATTTTATTTTAAAGATAATAAAACATAACAACAACAACACAAAAGAATAAATCTAATCAAAGCAAAGCAATGAAATTGGTATAGAATTTCAAAGCAGAATAATAGAAAAACAACAATGGCTACCATAGTATATCTTGTTATCTTCACAATAGGTGTCCATTCCATTAGATATTGCAAGATCAAACCAAAATAAGACAGACTAAAACTAATCAAAACAGAATATTGAATAAAACAAAACAATTAATTGGAACAAATCAAAACAGTGAGAACAATATTGGATTTCAAAAACAAGATAGAAGGAATCTCCCCTGTTTGCTATACTGCATCCTGTCATTCTCCTTATAGATGCTCAGACCTCCAGGCTCAGGCCTGCAAAGTCAATCAAACAATAACAGCATTAAGTTTCTTTTTGTGCCTCAGTTGCTATCAACTCAGCCGATCCTCTGAATTGGCCGGTTGCTTACAGGGAGTAGCAATGGGTGGGTGACAGGCTCATGGGAAAGGAAGAACATTTAGAACACCGGTTTCCCCGCTCCATTTTTGGATCATTATATAAAACTTTTTGTCTAATCCCAGAACTGTTTGATTATTAAGTAGAAAAAATAGCTTGCATATTTTGTAACAATAAAGAACAGAATAGAAATATTTATGGAAAATATTTAGTAAAAATTTAAACTGAATTAATCCAGTGCTAGTAATACATTAGATAAAAAGGTCACATACATTTTCACATTCCTCAGGATGCCCAGAGAAAGTGAGAAATGTGCACTCCACCACCATATGAGCCAAATAATTGCTTTACCTAGTACAGAAAAGTAAAAGCCATTGTTTTTATAACTTATCTGAAAAAAATGTTTCTTAGTTTTGCCTGATTGTTATCTTCTGATGTCACCCAAATAAATAGAAATTTTTGGAAGAAGCACTATTTCACACTTATCTCTGCAGATTACAGGTTTTTGTTAAATATCAGAGATAAATTTGAGATGTATGCCCAATTATTTTGAGACAATTCATGTTTTGAACAAGAGTTGTGTAAAATTAACCAATAATATTATTCTTACACATTTTATGAATTACTGTTTTAGAATTCATAAAAAAAGCTAAAAAAGCTAAAATTAAGTTAAAATAAGGAGTGTTAATGTATTCAAATGGATATATTTTGCATTTCTGCTATTCAAATTATTTTTTTGTGTGGTAGTTTTCCTACCTCTGTGATGTGTAAAAGAAAGTCAGCTTTGTTTCATTAAGAGTGGTACTGTGAGAAATTCATAAATCCATCTCATATGTTAGCACATTTTCTTTAAAGTTATCTAACCTGAGTATTTGGTTAGCATCACAGGCGAAATTCAGATAGAATGAATATTAATAGAGAAAAACTTCAAAAGCAAACATGACTTCACAAATGAGCTTCTTTTTTTAAAAATCAATCTTTAGTTTTGTTTAAATAATATATCTATTAGTCTTTTTAATGTTAACATATCAAGTGATTATCTCATTTTTATTAAATAATAGTGTTTTTAAACTCTGAAATAATGGATTTATGTGGTACCTTAATTGTGGCAAAATTAATATAAATGTCATGATAGTAAAATATTATACATATGCCTAATCAGTCAGCTCTGACACACAAATAGCCTGGCGGAGGGGCTTGATGAAGGACAGTTGCTCAACCCACGGCAGGCAGGAAGCAGAGGATGACCAGGAAATACATATAATACCCTATCCCAGGTCTCTGTGACCTTTATGACCTACAACCCAGCAGACACACACACACACACACAATTCACAAATAATGTCTTTACTAATCACTTGAACATCCTAAAGGCAATCAAACTGAAAAGCCAACTTTATGGCCAATTGCCTATAGAAGACATATTGGAGAAATCTTTTTTAATTCAAACAATTCACAAACCAAGAAAGTTTTCAGTACAATCATTATGAACTGGCAGTAGTTACTAATAAAAATAAATATTAAAATAAAAGATTTCATTCAGGTTTTCTCTATGCCACATTAATATAATTTACAGGTAAATATTAATAATCTAAAAAATTTATGCTAGCAACATATTTGTATTGAAAGAATTTTCATTTTCCTATGATATGAGCCACCTATTGAAAATTTAAATTCCCTTTCATTTGCTAAAATAATGGTATTTATTATAAATGTTTGATTCACATTCAGAAAAGGAAGACTTTTATTTTAGAAAATTTGTAAAAGAAAGAGAACTTTATCTTAAAAGAATTCTTAGCAGAACTTAAAACTTAATTATCCTACATATGGGTTGAAAACCAGAAAAATCCCAACACTCACAGTTCTTAGAATATATATCATGAATAGTACCCCAAAACTTTGATGTTTTATAGGTTTAATCTGAAATTATTTCTTCTCTATCTTTGTTTAATTAACATTTAACAACATATTACATATTTATGTTTCTCAGATATTTTTATCATTTAAGAGATCAAAATAGGGAGGATACTAGCTTTTTCCTGCTACAGTGTTATGAATTTATTTAAATGTTTCCAGGTTGAAGAAACAATAATAAAATCAGAAGCCATGGGAAGATATGCTTTAACATCAGATTATCTTAGTCAGTGATGCTCCTTAGTGACTATTACATAAAATCACATTCTAAATGTCATTCAGTATAATCAAATTTTAAAAATTATTGATTCATGATATGAAAAACATTTATAAGTGTCAATACTTCCTACCTTGTTATTATTTTGAAAACTGATAATTGAGTTACTAGGTGCTAATTATTCCCTATAGTAAATATGTTTTTTCATGCTGAATGGACAAATTCATAGTAAAATAATCATGCTTCACTTTAAAATTCCTTAAAGTCAGAGAACATCTTTTTTAAATGAAATTTCATTTAAAAATGTTTACATAATGCAGTGTGAATGAAAATGTTTCTGTAGAAGAGCTACAATGTATCTATAATTTCTTTCTTAAATTACAAATAAGAAATTTGATTGATTTCCAATATATCTTAATTTTCCCACTTTTTGTTTTAATTTAGGCATCTTTAGAGTAATTATTAGAATTTCATCTTCTTGCAATAAGTACAGTGTGAAGAAATCTTTGACTACAGTATTTTTAAAAAAGATTTCCACAGATTGTCAGTCGATAAATATAAACAATTATAATATCATGGCACACATATCCTTTACTTAAATCCATCTGAAAATAATTTTCTTTATTCTGAACATTTGTTTTTTAATAATGTGCCTGAACTGAAAAAATGTGAACTGGTAATCTCAGGGAAATGGTAAAAATATTATTACTCTTCTCTCATCATGTTTCTGTGCTAGTCCTAGGTTGTTCCTTCAGGAAATTTTTTTGGGTGGTTCCCTAGCAACACAGACATAATAACTCTAAAGGAGACATCAGCAGTGTGTTATTCTCAGGAACTGATTGATATTACAGAATCTATTGCCTGTGGGAGTAAGACTCCTACCTGCGGCTATGACCTTTATCATCTTTTTGACTTATTTTTTGAATCATTACAGATGTTTTTCCACTGAGTGGCAACCTATGCCATTAGGATCCTAAGATTAGATACTTTTCTCTAAGATAGAGAACATAAAATGCAGATAAATATCAAAATGCAGAAATAAGTCTATGTTATTTTTTTATAAGAAAGTGACTCTATATTGGACTCTTTCTAGCATCAGAACATTTTAATGTTCTTTGTTTATTTGCTAGGAAAATATAAATAGTATTTGAAAGATGAATTGAATTATCATATTTCCAAAATTTACTTTAAAGTATACAAGTATATGTAAAATTTTCAACATGTGGCCTATTTTCTCATTTGGCTTAATACTTTAGATTAAGGACTTTTAAAACACATAGGTTTTCAGTGATTACAAGCTGCCGAATTTTGGTCTGTAATAATTTATTGGAAAGAAGGTTTCATTTTATTCATTTGATAATATGAGTTTAGTAATCATTTGAATATAATCCTTATCTGTTTTCTTGATTAACTGAAAGTAAGATACCTGATTATATCTGCAGACTGGCATACATATCTATATGTAGTAAGAACTTGTTCATAACAACTCAATAGACTGATTACCTTTTTCTCTTTCACGTCAATTTTTAGTTAAAAAAAATAATAAACATCTACCCAACCCCCCACTGTGGCAGATTTCTGA
This sequence comes from Hydrochoerus hydrochaeris, assembly GCA_004027455.1. Classification (NCBI taxonomy): domain Eukaryota; kingdom Metazoa; phylum Chordata; class Mammalia; order Rodentia; family Hydrochaeridae; genus Hydrochoerus; species Hydrochoerus hydrochaeris. Next base: position 63,236 of record PVLA01009455.1, on the reverse strand, counting down.
CCAATAAAATATGAGTAGAATTAGAACAGTGATTTTAGGAAAAATACTTGTTTTCTTATTTCTTGATGAAAGACAATGGTTATCATTGGCCCTACTGCCATTACCATTGCCTTTTTAAACACACCCTCTTCCATGATTCTTCTTGCTGAAGATGCAGTAGAATTGTTAAGTTCATGAGAATAAGGCACAGAGAGCTGCAGTCACACCTACATTAGCGAACAGCTAAACTGATTCCAGTGTTACTTTTTATCCTCTACTTTTTTCCTAAACGAAAAAAAAAAGGGCACTAAGTGCATTTCTAAACATTTAACTTACTATTCTTGGAAATTAAATATATCTTACTTATTAAAATGATTCTTTTGTTTAAAAGGAATAATATTTTACTTTATATGTTTATTGATTTATTCCTGCACAGTTATTTTAGAGAATTTTCACCTCCATTTGCTTATCTAAATAGCTACAATGGCAAATCAAATCCTTGACAAATGTAATAAATAACTTCATAATATGTACTGTGTGGCAAAATTTTGTCATCTCAGCCTGACTGACATTATAGTCCAGATAACCCACAGTAGGCTATTGAGAAGTGTTCTTGATATCTAGGTATAAGATGTCAGTACAGTACAGTATCACCAGACACTTCCAGATGCTCTCTATGTGTCTCAATCACCAACTCAGAAACTCTTCTATAGAGCATTGGATAAAATCATCATTTCATTAGATTTGGATCCTATTCTGAATGGAGTTATCAGGACAAAAGGGATAACACTAATCAATTCTTTCAGTCAACATTATTTAGTATGTCCTGTGATATAAAAACAAAGTAGGAAGTTGAATAACTGAAATATATAATGAATTCACCTTTCCCTTATACATGTCACAGATAGGCAATGTTTTTTCAGGTCACACATAGATAGATTCAAACACATTTTCATTCATTTTGTAGAAATAATTGATAAACAGTAGAAAAAGGATCAAGGCAGACTCACAAGAAATAAGAAAAAGAGATCTCATACAATAAAAACAGTGAGATGTTGAAGCTTGTGTGTTTGACTTATTTGAATTAACATTACTTTCTCCGGGTGCCTCTTTTTTCCTAAAAGGGAGATAAAAGTAATTTTGTAATTTATCAGTGCATCAATTTATAGCAACTCATTTTTTAGAGCTAGAACTAAAGGACTAAGATGATTTTTAAATGAAAGTGACAAAAGACAGGCTAGTATTTACACAGTGTCATTGGACTACAAAGAAGAAATATTTCCTTGTTTTTAAAATACACTGGATGTAGATCCTAGATATTTTGCCATAGCTGATCACATAAACTTGCAGCAACTGAAGCTATAAGTGACAGAGTTCTGTAATGAGTTTACTGCTAATTTAGCTAGTTTATATATTTTCCAAGAATGATAATTAAAAATTTAAAGATAGAGCTATAGGTGATCACAAAAACAAAATTGAAATTGATAGGCTGGGAAATTCTGGCATGAAAAGTAAATTCTATTATTTAATTATATAGTTTGAATACAGCATCTTTTTGAACAGCTTATATCCATCAAGTGAAATTATTTCAAATCTGAAGATTCCTAGTCTCAGACCTATTAAAATCAAAAACATTGAATCAGAGCTACTAAATCTTTTAGTAATAATTTTTATGTTTAATTTGGGCAGACCTTATTATATACATTGAAAATATCATGAATGCAGTAAGCAATACCAGTTATTTTTTTGGTTTGAACATTGTCATTTTCATCTTGAAAATTAATGTTAGAGTCTATAAAATATTTTTTTCTTTTCATGCCACAAAAAATACTGTCTAGGCTTATACATTGAATTCTAGGTATTATTTACTATTAAAATATCCCAATCAAAAAGAAGTAATAATGCTATTAAATCCTATTATATACAAATAATTATATACAATAACTTTCAAAAGTTCAATCAGAAACTGCATACCTTTTGAAAATTTCTCTTTATCAGGATTGAAAATATTCCTTCTCCACTGACATCCTCTCCTATTTTGATATTCTTTTCTCTTAGTAATTACTTTTTGTTTATTGAGAGATATCATCTATCAAATGTTCATTTCATAATAAAGAGAAATTGCCAGCAACAGGGGATATTATAAAATTTAAAATATTCTTTGATTGCTTTGTAATGTTTCAGAATGATATATGTTTTAGAATTTTAGGTTTCTTTGACACAGCTTAATGCATTTGAGATCTAAAATGTGGCACTTTTGCATAATGATGCTTGTGTGAACTCTACAAAGGGCAAAATACTAAAACATTCTGAAACTGTAGTCACTCTAGCAGATTCAGTTTTCTGTCCTTTGTAGGATCAAAGTCATGGTTTTCTCTGCCTAGCTTTAAGGTCAGTGGATTTATGAGCTGTTCCCCTTGCTTCAGTGATCCTTCTCTCCGTACATCCTAGGCTGTGCCAAACAATCAAGCTGAATTATATCACTATTCATGTTGTTTGATGGGAAGAACAAACAGACCCCTGAGTTTTGTCGTAGGTGTATTTAGGCAGGCAGGAGTTCAAGGAGACCCCTAGACTTAATGCCAGCAATTTCAGCGCCCCCCCCCAGGCAAAAAGAGACTCTGGATTCTCGTCATGAATGTAGGACAATTGTACCCTTCTTCCTCGATATCAAACTTCTCAGGAGGATCTATGTCTAGCCTCTGACCTCTCTGTGATTGTCACTCGGAGCTGTGTCTTAGCTTGTCACTGTGGCAGGGTGACACCAGAAATTTAGAAGAATAGTTTTTGTGTAGCTCAATTTTAAAAAATTGACCCTTTCCCAAAGTGATTTCTCATTAAATCCTCTCAAATATGAGGCATGCTGCACCAGATTTCTCCAACTTTAGCCTGTCTTGAGGAAATAGTTATTTTCAGAGTGTAATCCACTGCTGCTTTTGCAGTTTAAAATAGCTGAGTGCTTTTCTTAGGGCTAGCACTGCCAGTCTATTCTATTGTTTCTCCCCAGAGCTGCCAGCCTTCTCTGGTCTTCCTTGTGTTGTGCCCCAAGTGCCCCCACCCAGGAGTTAGGATTATATTTCTAGACTACTTTGTTCTTTTCTCTTCATTGTGCTCTATTTCTCCAACTTTTCTGTAGTTCCTCATTTTCCTGTCTACTCTGCTGATTCTAGAAGATCTAATTATATTTTCCTTCTTCATCAAGATGTGATTTTTTCAGGTATCTCAATGCCAGGCCTTGGAGAGGCTGTTCTTTTCTAGAAATTTCTAGTTCATCATTTTAATATCTTTGGGTATTCTTAAGACACTCTTTATCAAGTTTTAGTGACTCATCAGATTTTTAACATAAAAGGAGCTATTACTTTTTGCCTAAGTTTTTTTTGTATATATTAATACAGTTTTATTTTTCTTCAATCTGTTATTGTGAAAATATTATTAGATTTTCAAATATTTACATTTCTTAAATATCTGTAAAGGACCCTACTTTTTTATGGTGTGAAACTTTTATTCACTGTAGTATGAAATTTGCTAATTTTTGAGGATTTGGGGGTCCACGTTTTGTATCTATGTGAGATACTGTGTTATAGATTTTTTTAATACTGTTTTTTGTTTGGCTTTGTTATTGTCTTCATGCATTTTACCAGCCATGTAATAAAAATAAAGATGCAGTATAGACATTATACTCTCCTGATATTATATTTTCATTTGATGCTTTGACATTTAGAGCTTTTTAAATCAGCTAAACTTCTTCTGCAAGGCTCAGTTGAAAAAAATTATCTCCAATGAACAAGTCTTTATATGCATTCTAAGGAACACAAGAACTCATACTGCTCAATCTCCTTCAGTATTTAGATCTTACATTGTTAATGATGTTTCATTGACCTAAACCTGTGTGGTCACATCGCAACAAAGTAAGAGCAGTTTTTATATGCTACTGTTGAAATTGTCCAAACTTTCCAATTATAAACATGCTTAGGTGTTTAACATTTGCTGTTTCTTTGCCACAGAAACTTCAATAAATACTTTCCAATGCCCCCCCCACAAACTTTCTCCCTTGAGACCAATATTAGTGTTTTGTTTATTGTTTTGCATGGAATGACATGACTTCTTCATGCTACAGTTTGGGAATTATGAGTAGTAAACTATATTTTCAATGGTACTTATCCTGTAATTTATTGGTCTCATTCTAGCTGAATAATAATAATTCTTGTATTAAATAGCAAATTGACTTTGAATAGATAAATCAAGAAATGCCACTATAACTTCATTATTTTACTTTCTTAGAACGATCAACTCAGTAGTGTGGCTTATAGAAGCACGAAGAAGCTTGTACAGAGGCTGCATACTGTGTGTATAATGTGTGCTGTATTCCCAGTTCTCAAGGGCCTGAGGTGCAGTGATATTTCTATTTCAAGGCCACCTAGCACTGCACAGAGGTTGAAACCAGTTTTTAGTATATGTGGAGAATTTATTTCAGACAAACAAACAAGCAAACAAACAAACAGCTGTAATATTAAATGTTGGATATCAGCTAAAAGAAAACCAGCTGCTCTAGAGATGTTAAGAAGGTTTGATAATGGGAAGAGAGAAGTAGATGAGGGAAAAGGGAAAAATAAAGGACCAAGATTTGGCATGCAGGTAAACAAATTTCTCATGATGGATATTTTTGTTATGCATCACAAGCACAGTCCAATAAAAAATTTAAAAAACATATATATCAAAAAGTAAAGTAGCTCTGAAAAAGGTCAATCATCTTTGAATCAAAATAGAAAATTGGCATTATTTTAAAATTAATAGCCATTTTTCTTAATAAAGTCCCTTTAAAAACAATTTGAAAATGAAAGTTCTAGTTTATATGAATTTATTATTTAAGTTTACATGAATTTAGTACTCTGGTATAAATTCTAAGAAGTTGGAGTAAGACCCAAAAAGAACAAAATAATACAGTATAAGTCCAGTTGGTTCTGGAGGATGAGAAAAACTTGATACTTAACAAAGGGAAATCAAGTTAATACTAAAACCAATCTCTCAACAAAGGCAGTTTGAAATGCAAAAGCAAGGCTATTCATGATGGATGTTTAAAAAATAATCTTAGATATCAAGCTTGTCTCATTACCAAAACTTGATTTTAAAGAACAAGCTGATATTGAAACACTGAGCAACAGCAAAAGCAGTATGTAAAAACAGGATATGAAATGTTCTTAAGATAAATGTCAAGAAAATTTTTACAAGAAATTATTTATTATGACCAGTTAATATTCCCAAAATATACCATTTATTGACTGGTTCAGTGGGGTACCGTATACTGAGATTGTCTAAATTATGTGAGAATTAGTGATGTTCTCTCAGCTATGCTTTCAATGAGTGTCGCAATTTTTCATCCAAAAGAAAACTATTCCTCTTTAAAGGGTATTTTGAAAATACAGCACTTCCTTCCGTGAAATATTTTATATATTCCAGTATTGGCTTTGGGATTTCTCTAAAAAGAAAGAGAATTTTCTCCCTTGATGAATAGTAATGACAGTTTTATGTATTTTAGTTGCCTGAGCTTTTTAAGAGTACTCAAATAACCACTAAAGAATACATTTCTATAGGTTTTAGATGTTGAATAAACACATTATTCAAAGCTAAGTTTAAATAGCTAATTCTAACATTAAGAAAATACATATTAACATTTATTCTATGGAATCACAGAGAAATTAATAATATGCTTTAAAATTTCACTTAGTTTTAATTTATAATTATTAGAGGTATATTTTTCCATAATAAATTTAAGGAAAAAAAATTGCAAAAATTTGGCCCAAATGTTCTGTTTTTAAAATCACATTCCTAGAATTCACTAATAGATTTTAGAAAGCATTAACCTACCTATCTTAGTTTTCTGCATTTCTAAATAAAAATTATTTTCTGCCATTCCAAACAAGTATCTATTTCCTAAGGTTCTTGTTAGGTTTAAATTCAAAATAAAATACAGATTACATAATAGCTAATGGTATTTGAATTCCATTGTCCTTTGGCTATTTCTACTACCTTTGATCAGAAAACAGCAGTTCAATTTCTGATGCTAATACCTATGTTTGTATTTAAAGTATTACTGATATAAATCTATTGTACATCTTATGTGACACATTGGATGTGCTACAAATAAATAGGAGCAATCACTGACATTGATCACAGAATTAGTTGTTTAAAGATTTTAGCTCTAATTCTCTTGTGGCTTTTTTATGTGTTCAACCTGGAAACTACTAAAAATAATGTAGAGTTTACATTGAAATCTTGCTTACTAGACATATCTGTATCCCTACTCAATGCAAGTATTTTCCCATTCAATTTACATTTTCATCTCCGTGTTTTAATCTAAAAGAATTCTTTCTAATATATCCCATTGTAGAATTTTAGAATTCTATTCTGCATTTGGTGCAGGAAACATATGGTAGGGGTAAAATTTTGAAATAGGAATAGAAAAATTATCCCTGTGCATAAGTAGGTAGTTGCTAATTATTAGCATGTTTTAGTATTAAAATTTCTAAAATTTCTATTGATGGATGAATTTAAATGGGATACAAATAGTAAGGCATATATTATATTATACATCACCATTATCTATGAGATACACAAATATGGTAATTTGAAGGATGGTAGAAGTATTTGTTCAGTACAGCAAGAACTAAAGAAAGGGAATTGCAGGCTCAAGTTTGCCAACTACCAATTTATGGCCTGATATGAAAGCTGAAAGTCTTGGGGCTTGGAAAAATGCAGTCTACTACTATTGAAGACAAATTAGTGTGAAATTAAAAAAAGATTTGATTTCAAGAATAACATAGTTACAAAGGAAAACAAAATACTAGTATTTTTGTGTGAGATTTAAATTTTATGTATGATTACCTATTGGGACAACTTTTCTAGGTTTTCTTGGAGGATTCAGCTTCTATATTCACTAAATAAATATGGGCATGTCTGTTGTGAAGTAAAGGAAGGAAAATAACTTAGATTTTAGTGACAGTTCACTGTAGAACAGGAAAGATTTTAGCACAGTTGAAATGTCTATTGTAAAGAGCAATGATCAGGAGAATCACAGAATAACAATAACCAAATAATCGTGACTATATTCTTCACAAAGGGAAGCACACTGATAATTTGAATAAGGATTACAGATCCAAAAGATTTTTATGACACTGAGTATTGGTCAGCTTTGCATTAGTAAACAAAATAACAGAAGCAGATAACTTTATTAACTGAAAAAGAGTTATTTGGCTCACAATTTTGGATGTTTGAAATTCAAACAGGTAGCACAGTCTCAGCAAGGGTTGCTCCCTGGGTATGTCACTTCATGATGAATAGTGGAAGGCACTGTTGTAAATAGATGTTGGAATAAGGGTCATATTTTGGGTCAAAAACAAAGAGATGTAGGAGAGTACAAGCTCACTTTCTAAAAAAAAAAAAAATAGTGTCATAGAAGGAACTAAAGAGAGTGCATGAAAACTACCAAGGAATAACTCTCATAGTACATCATATCAACAATGATCTAGGGTTGTCACATTTGGGTCCATCTCCTAATGATCATACTGCTGCCCTCCACAGATCGACAGGACATAATATCCAAGGGCAGTAGAAGTCTCTGAGTTTGCCTTATCTAACCAGTTGCAATCAATATTTGTAATAACTATTTTCTTCTTTAATTTTATTACAAAATATTTATATTTAAATAACTTTCTTTGTTCTTTTTTCTCATACAAAGAGAACTAATAGAAATTATTAATATTAGAGATTTTCAAAAGAAATACAAGAAATCTCAGTTGATTTTTTAACTTTATTAAATAAAACTGTATTTCCAATAATGCTAGTACTTATTGGTTTTATATAATTTTTCCATAATAAAAATGATTTGTTGGTAAAAGGAGTAACCTAGCATACTAACTGATACAAATTTTATTCCTTCAAAATATTACTGAGTACAAACAGTACAAAGAATAGATATGATATTATGTTGAAGATGTTTAAATTATAATCTAATAACATTATATTAACACAGAACTATCACTCCTATCAACTTAGTTGACATTTTTTTTCTTTCCAAAGTGACAGACATATAAAATTTAGTAAATATATTACACAAGAGAACAAAGAAAGTGTATAGATTTTACTTTAAAAATTTGGTAATAAAGTTCTAGAATATTATGAAAAAATAAATAAATTGAGTATTGTAATACACATTGTTCTTGTGCTAAGTTGCATCATTTAATACTGTTTTAACTATATTAAGAAACTGATATAAAACTGTATGGCATTGTTTTGACTTGCAGGGCTCATGTTTAATGTTTGTGGAGATGATGGGAAACAATGAAGAACATTTTTTACAGAGAAAAAGTATTATTTGGGAGCTAAAAGAGAAATGGAGAGCACATTTTATATATATCTTCTTGAAACAAGAAAGATTACTCAAGATATTGAGACAGTGAGAAGAATTGTGAAATGTGTGTGAGGTCTTCTTGTAGAGATAATAGAATGAGGATAAATTAGAGAAGAAAAAAGCTAGCATGCATAAATGTTCAGTGGGGAGAGAGAAAAAAATGGAGAATTAGAGGAATTGTAAATAGCCTAGATTATCTGTATGAGTAACAACCAAAATATGAAGAATAAGAAATAAAATCAATTGTGGCCAATATTTGGAAGAAATTGCCTATGAGAATGAAAACTATGTCTTCTCTTTTAAAAGAGCAGATACTTTTGTTTTTGGAGAAAAAAATTCATGAAAATTTCTGTTCTATATATCTCAATCATTAGGCACCTCTCATATATTTGCTCAAAATTCATGGAATAACCAGCTATTAAATTAAAAGTTTGAAATATTTTCTCACTTTTTTACATATAGCTGTAATAACTCACAAACATTTAAGTATTTTAAATTTTTTCCACTTTTTATCATACACAGGTGTTTTCTGGGCCAGTATTATTGTTTAATTCTTTGCTTTTTTGTTTTCTTTGTTCTTTTCCTAAAGTAGTAAAAAAGTGCTGATAAGTTTTTAAGTATCATAATTGTCATTTTTTATAAAGAAAGGAAAGGTTTACTTAGCTCACTCTTTGTGGAGGTTTCATTATATAATCAGCTGGCTCCAAGTCAGGGTGGTATAGCACACGGGGTGGGGGGGCAACACTTGAAAGCAGCAGAAGATAGCAAAACAACAAGAGCAAAAGTTGGGGGCGAACAAGTTTCTTTTCCTCCTTTATATTGCGCACAGGGCATCCTATCAGGGTGGGTGTAGCACTCACAAAATCTCTTTGCCCTCCTCCTGCATAGCCTGAGGATATTAACAAAGTAAAGGATCCTGGCTTCCTGCTGAGTCTCCCAAATGTTTAAATTTCTTTAGTTGACACAATGTATCAACCATAACAAATCCACCCCTTGTCAAATTGGCAAGCAGATACATTTCTTTAAACAGGTATCCAAGACACAAAGATGTGCTTATTTTTACCATTTCACAACTTGAACATTATAACACAGGTTTAACAATCCTTAAGAACCAGCATTATGTCTATCAACATTATATTACATTAGAACCATAACATTGTGTCCCTAGCTCTCCAAAGATTCATGCACATCCTTTATGCAAAAGAAATTAAAAAGAGTTGCCCACGTCTCAACAGTTTCAGCATTGCTGAAAAGTCCCAGTCTCAAGTCTCCTCTGGGATGTAAGACAAACTCTTAGCTGCAAGACCCTATGCAAATGAAAACAAAGTTAAACACTTCCAACATACAATGCACAAGATTAACATTTTTATTCCATAAATTACAAACAGAAGTATATAAAGGATTGGGGCCAAAGCAAGTCCAAAATCCAGCAGGGCAAACATTAAGTCCTATAATTCCATGTGCACATTTGAGGCAATCTATGGCAAACTGTGAGCTTCAAAAGGCTTGTATGATTCCACCTATGTGGCACATCTGGAGATTACAGATCCCATGGCTTTTCCCTTAGGCTGGCTTTGCTCCTCCCTTGCAGCTTTCCTCAGATCATCCACACTCCTGGCTTTTTCAAATAGCTGCAGTCTGCACTGCATCTTCAGTTTCACACATTGCCTTCTCAGAGGCACACTGCCTGGCCTTCTGAGCCTTCTAAAATTGGAATGGAAGCCTTTTAAACCTCAGAACTCTTGCATTCTGCATGCATCTAAAACCAACACTATATAGATGATACCAAGGTCTGCTGCCAACTGCAGCACTAGCCAGGTTTCTCTCTACCTTAGCTGTAGGGATCAAGTGCCTGGATTGCTGAGCACTCTGAATTCAATTCTGAGAAGTGAATTTGCTATACTGCCTCTGTTCTGTTCTGTAGTTTTTATTTCAAAGTAAAGTCTGTCACTTTTACAGTTTTGAAGTTGCAAAGGTTTGACCCTGCTTTTTGAGATGCATTCAGGCCATCTTTTCTATTCTCCTGTTCCTTCTCAAAAATAAAGATTTCCTTAGCTCTATCTTTGCATTTCACAGCTTTCTTCGATCTTCCTTTGTGACCAAACTCACACTTTAAATCATCCTGTTGGGCTCTTTGCTCTTGATTTGCAACATAAATCTGGCTAAAAGCCCACAACAATAGCTATGCCACAGCTTCAACTTTCAAACTACCTTGAAATTTTTTCTGCCAGACTAATTAGTCCACCACCCTTAATCTCAGCCTCAGGCAAAGTCTTTGGACATGAGCAAAGTGGAGGAAAATTTTATGCCAAACCATAACACACATAATCTGGAATCCAACACCCAGTGTAGTCCTTGTTAGCAGAAATCTCCCAATCGTAGTTTTTACTAGTAGGATTTCTATCAGCCTTCTGGGCTTCAGAGCTCTGAAAAGAATCTCCCATACAGAACAGGTTAAGGCATTCCACATCTATGCTTTCAGGCAACATCTCCAAACTTTCCAAACTCTTCCCACAAGCCATTCCCAAAGACTCTTGAACAACATGATAAGATATAGTTATAGCAATGACCCCACTTCTCTAGTAGCAAATCCTGTCTTGGTTTATTTTCTCTCATTGCTGGGGCAAAATATCTGACACCTAAAATGAAGGAAGGGAAAGTTTATTTACCTCACAGTTTGCGGAGGTTTCAGTACGTAATCAGCTGGCTCCAGGACAGAGTGACATGGCAGCAGGGCAACACATGGAGATGGAAGGTGACAGCAAAGCAACAAGAGAAAAAGCCCATAACTGTCATTTTTAATCATAACAAATAAAACTCACTGAAGTAAGACTTTTGAGTTTTTCTTCACCCTACATTATATTTTCATTATTCACTTTTTTAAATGTAAATTATATCTGATTTCTTTTCCAATAAGAATCTCATGAGTGTATATGTATATATAATCTCCAAAAAAGAAACTAAGAGATTGGAATGTTAGGTGAAATTGATCAAAATTTATTATGAAAAAAAAGGAAGAGAGAATTGAATAGATATAGATGAATGAAATACCCAACCTACTATGTCAGCGAGTTCTTGTTCTCTAAAATTGAAGAATGAATTTTAGGAATAACAGAGGTGAGGAGTAGAATATATTTATTGAGAGAAAGCTTCTGTCTGAAGAGAGACTGAAGGGGGTCCAAAAGTGGGTTGCCCCAGACTGTCTTTTCTGGGGAATTTTTATAGAGGAAAACCATAAGATTAGATGGCTCCAAGGTGGGGAAATGGGAATTTGCAAAATGGGCATAAAATGATCCAGGTTTAATCCCTAAGGATTATACTAAAGGGTGTGCTTGCATTTGTCTTGAAATCTGGCCTGCAGCAAGAGGTGTGTGTCTCCTCCAAGGTCAACAGACATCTGCCCCTCTGTGCCAGCTTCTTCAAGGGCCTATCCCTGTCTGACTACCTATAATATTTCTAACTTTCTCAGCTGCCTGTAACAGCATTGCCAATGCTTTTTCTGTTAAAAAAAATCTTGGTATATGTTTTGTTAAATGTTATTACAAATTTTTTTTTAAATTTTAGTCTCCAATTTATTTCCCTATTATGTTTTTAAAAGACATATTTAATAATGTTACTCATTATTTAGAAATATTTAGTACCTACTTTTTGCAGATGCAATCTTATTTCCTTTACACTGACATAGAGTTTCTGTACAGTCTGTACCCAGCAACTGTACTAACTCAGTTTTCTCATTTCCCCAAACATGAGGTCACATTGCTTTCATTCTAGCCACTTTCAGTTCCCGAGAATAGGCTGCTCTGTTTTATATCCCCATGTTATTACACACACTGTTTTAGGTATCCTCTATTTTCCCACACTTGGAGAAATCCTAGGCTTTGTTGAAAGTTATGCCACATCCCACTTTGTGAAACCCACTTGATTCCCTGTGAATTGTATGTCATTTTTCCTTCACTGCCATCTAAGAGTTTTGAATGAGATTTTTATTACCACTTATGCAACTAAATTTGCTGTAATTGACTGTCTCCATAAAATACATTCTCTTTCAATAAAACTTCATGTCTCATTTTTTGCTTCTCATATGTAGTGAGATTACTACCTCATGATTGATCCTAAATAAACTTTACCTCATGTAATACATTTATTTGCACATGGATCTCATGCATATCATTTTGAATTTTAAGAATATGATATCCTACATCAAGCTTTTTTATCACTAAAGAAGCTCTGCATAATTATCACTACCTACTTACACAGGACCATTATCTTCTCTCTTCTTAGGTGCACTTACACACACACACACACACACAGAGTCTATGTTTGAACAACAAAAATATGTTTTATATTCTGAGGAATGCATCACAAGGTGATTTTATTATAAAAAACAATATAGGATCTACTTACACAAAACTATATGGTAAAGCCAACATATTTAGTAGACATATTGAGGTATACTTTTAAGGCACAGCACATGGCTCTTTGGGATTTATATGTTAGGTCTAAAATGCCCCCTTATTAGTGGGTTACTCCACTGATGAACTTAGAGCTCAATTTTCTGGAAGAAGGTGGTCCCTCCTTAGAGGCAGGCCACAGAGGATGTGACCCAGAAGGGCACATTCTTGTTTCTTACCTTTGTATCTCTCTCTGTCTGTCTCTCTTGTTTTTTCTCTCTCACTCTGTCACTGTCTTTCTTTCTCTCTTCTTCCTGTCTGTCATGGAGTAAACAGCATAACTTTGTTATGCCCCATGCACTTGCTTTGTGTGCTTTTTGCTTCAGAGCCAATAATCATAGACTGATTTATCTCAAAACTGTGAGCCAAATAAATTTCTCCTCTAATTTTGGACTCTGTATTTTGTTCCAGTGATGGGAAAGTAACAGGATCATAATAATAAAATGACAAAAAATTGAACCAAGAACAAGATAAAATGGTACAATCTAAAGACAAAGTCAATAGAAAATATATAAGGCTGCTTCAAGCACAATATAGAATACCATTCTACAGATTTTGCTTAGTGCTAGAAAAGCATCCTAAAATAAAAAAAAAGCAGAATACAACAGATACATAAACCACTAACATGTGCATTTATTATTACCATTATGATGTACTTTATATATATTGCTATAGTTGTGTGTATTATACTTTTCAAGGATTGGCAGTATAACAGGTTTTTTTTTTTTTTTTGCACCAAACTTCTACAAACTTGACAAAAGCATTTTAGTCTGTTGTTGCAATAGCCTACAGTGTCACTGGGGGATAGGATTATTTTAGATCCATTTTTGTATCACCACAGCATATTCTAATGGAATCATACATGTGGTCTGCTGCTGACTAAAATGCAGTTCTGCAACACATGAAGGTATAAGCATATGGAGCTTATTAAACACATAAGTGCATAAATATAAATAATTTATATTTAACTTAGAAGAATATTTTCTGTTTAAGTATAATTATTTTATATTTATTATTTAGAGTAAATAGCAGGCACAAAGCATTAAAGCTACAATCATTGGATATAATACATATATATATATATATATATATATATATCTTCTCTGTGTATCTCCAATTTTTGATTTATCTACAAATAACAATATTTTGAAGACTCATCAACATTTCCTAGACTTTAGTTATTTTGATTTTATGAAACTTATTCTCGAGTAAATTTTTGAATTTATTAAAGAAACAATATTCTCAGTTCATTCTATATTGATAGAAGTAGATTATTTTCCCTTATCTAAGGATAGGTTTTTTTAGTCATTTTTTTCAGGATTGTGGATAGCTATTTCACTAACTAGTGTTATGTCTGTACAACTCTGGAAATTGTGCTTGATTTACAGTTACTGGGTTTGTTCTCTTCCCTTACATTAGTGTCCTTTTTTGCAGTTTATTAATATTTATATAATGAATTTTTTTACTAATATTTAATGTTCTTTCAAATGCATCACTTTTATTTCTCTTTCATTTCTTTGTAATTTTTAAGACATTCTTGTTTTTCTTCCTTCCTTAATGTATGAAATTGCCTGTTGCATATGGTTATTTTCTAGTTTATTGCATTTTAGTCTTCAAGGTTGAACTAATTCCTTTCATTTGTTCTTTTTATTTCCTAAACTTCTGTGGCTTCATTTCAGAATTTTCTCGTTCTTTTTTTATGGGAACATTTTAGTCCATTTAAAAATTAGTGTTTCATAATTTTGATCTCTTGTGAATACATGTCTCAGGGCTATCACTTTGCTCTCTCTAAAGATGTCATTATGTTCTTCTGTATATTCCAATTCTAACAGAGATGTTTTTCTGCTAAAAACAAGGTAAATCCAAATTCATCTATTATAGAAATACTTGATGCCTATTACATAATTTTCATTTTCTTAAGTATATCAGACACGCGATTGCTCCAAATGTCTTGAACCTGTTGGTAGTTTTCCAACTCACTTGTATTTTAAGATTGTTTGAATATCCTTCTTGCCTAGGACTTTTGCAATTGTTGCCTATGTTCTTTTTGATATCCATTTATTTTATTTATATTCAGATACATAACTATATTAACACCATGAGATAGCGATATTTTTATGAAATTCTTCACATCCAAATTTTAGCCTGTACCCTTTCTTGTGTCTGCAGAATAATAAAGGAAAACCTTTAAGGTTGATTTAATCTATTCACTGATACACAATATTAAAATACTTTACTCTGTCTTCCTATAGACATCAACAAAAATATAAATTGATCATTTAAATCAATTTAAAGAATTTAAAAGCATCATATATTTTAATTTTAAGGATAAAAATAAAATTTAGAGTTATTGAATTACAGAAATATACAAGGTACCAGATGATGCAGGCTTTTGACTCAGACCCGCAAAACTATTTTTTAATTCTTTTATATATTTATATTGCTTTTTTTATAGAGTTCATTTGGAGACCTTTCATCTGAGAGATGAAAAATCACTTACTTTTTATATTCTGACTTTGTAAGTATTTAGATTTTCTAATAATTTATTTATTACATTAATCTAATTTTTTATTCAATAGATATCATATATTTATCTTCAGTTAATCTGAAATGTCTGGTTCTAGAATTTCTGGTATATTATGCCATTTTGCAATGAAAAATGTTTATTTTAGACAATTCACTTTATTAAAAATGTTTAAAAATTCCTATGAATAATCTAATCAATAAATATTGATTTATGAATACCATTTCTGTCATGTTCATCATAGGCATATTTACCTTCCAAAATTGAGATTTAATAATCTGGCTACTGAAGTATGATTTATTTTGTTCTTTGTCTACAGAATCACAAATATTTCTTGACTTTATATGCATTTTATTACTAAACAATTCATAATTTTACATCTTATAGGAAAACAGAAATAGAATTTCCGTTTGTTTATGGGTTACTCAGAATTTCCTAGTTTTGTAATTAAACTTCAGTATCTACATTTAAGTAAAAAGGATTAACAAAATATAGAAATATGTTACCGCTACCTAAATTTATGAAAATAATCTGCGGTAGCATTGATGATATATATATATATATATATATATATATATATATATATATATAGCTAATGCACATTTGCTCACAATACTTACTTTCTCTTTCTTTGATGTCAAATGAATATTTTATGATTATTTAATATCATTAATGTAACTATTATTATTTTTTCTTTGACATTGTATTAATATTCTATGATTATTTAATGATATTAAAAGATTTATTTCAAAATATCTTGTAAATCATTTAGTAACCGGTAATATTGAACATCAGTCCCCTTAGTAAAGTCCTTGTTTGTATCCTTTCTATAATTTTTTTCTTTAATTTGGTGGTCAGCAAATCATGACTTGTGGACCAAAAGCCAACTAAGCACCTGCTACTGTAAAAAGGAAAGCTAGGGATAATTCTTACTTTTTTACCAATACAAAATAAGGTATTTCATTTCACATGAAAATTATATGAAATCCAATTCACATTTTCTATAAAATACTTTATTTCATAAAATGATATTGGAACAGAGCCATGATCATCCAGTAGCCTGTCATTTGTTTCATGGTAACAATAGTGTTTGGTCGTGAAAGAGACTGTGACCCTTTAAGTATCAAATATTTTTTCTCTGAACCTTCACAGAATTAATTTCCCGAGATATCCTTTAACTTATTCTGTCTACTGCAGATATAAAGTTTATAGCACTGATTCATTATAAACACAAAAGTATCCAAATGGCTTTTATAGTGGAGCAATAAGAAGCCAATGAAAAGATAAGATTTCATTAGATTAATAGCTCAGTGCTATTGAACACAATTTGTTCTGCTAGATTGAATTACTAAAGGTGATCATGGTTTTGCTCATAGATAACTGAGTAACCTCAATCATTGAGTTGGAATGAGAAAAGGCAAACACCAAGTTCTTTTTAACTTTGCAGACTTTGTCCCTTCTTTTTAATGTGCAAATTGTAGGGAAATCAGTACATTGAAGTAGAAGGTCAGAAAACAGATTTTCTTCTTACTCAAAGCAATGTCTGTTGGTCTAATCTTTGGATCATCCACTGTACCCTCCTTTGCTCAGTGGTAAGATTTGTAAATGTGGTGAGGAATGTCAAGAACAATACTGAGAGGGTAAGTCAGAATGAAAATATAATTTCAAGTTATTGTAATTGGCTTTGGCAGAGTGGAAGTAGAACTCTCCCTTTCTGAAGGCTTTGGTAATGGGACTCAGCAATTTCTTCTCCACCTTCATTGTCTTGCTTACTGCTTGCCCAGCATCTGCTTTATGTACCACTGTATTCCTTGCAGTATGGAGGCAAATCACAGGGAATGTGACAGTTACACCAAGTGTGAGTTCTCTCTGTATTGGCACAATGACAAAAGACAAAGCATTCAGAGTCTTTTCTTTTCCACTTGATAGCTCAGTGAATATAGCTATACTAGTTTAGTTTAATTTAGTTTTATGTTCTACATCTTTAAAAGGTGAAAAATCTTCAACAGAATTAAGGTAATAGAGTTATATTTAATATGTCTTGCACAAAATATTGTAGCTGTTTTTATTATGTGACTGATGTACTACAAATGTAATAGAATAAAAATCTATGTCTTTATGAGAAAATCTTTTATTACATTATGGTAGCACATTGCCGTAAAAATAGTATTTTACTGACTTTCCCTAAATAAGCATCTATGCACTATAAACGTGAGCAAAATCTTTAATTCAGATTTCCTGTGTTGAAATTTTTCTCCAACATTATTTAGCTGCTTGAATTTGGATGAGTTTCTTTATAAAGCTGTGCTACTTTTTATTTTTTTCACTTAAAAAAGTAGGAAAATATTATCTAACATATGTATTTGTTGAGCTAATTCAGCAAAATACTTTATAAAAAATGCAATAACTTCTCCTAAATGTAAGATAAAATAATATAAAAGTACTAAAACATTTAACAAGTTTTTTAGAAAAAATTAGATTTAAATATTATGTAAGCATGTTAGCTAATTTATATAAAATAAAAATTTATCCAGACAACTTTTAAGCTACTGCAAGCCTATAAAATTGTGAATATGTGTGGGAGGATAGGAAGATTAAGGCCTAACTGGCCTCTTCTATGAGCACAAGAGGAAAAGGCAGCAAGAGTGGATGCTGATACTCTGCACGGAAAATTAATACAGCTGAGATCCTGTTGACTATTCAGATATGTACCATGGGTGGTAGGAGAAAGATGAATCCTGTTTTACTCTGATTGCTTGTTCCTGTTTTCGAGTGAATAAAGCCAAGGTGTGCTATTCACTCAGGGCTCTTTGTCAAAGAGAGACAAGAGGACCTGGCTCCTCACATTTTAGCTTATTCTGTGTCTCTTTTTGCTTCATCTTTATTGTACCTTAATCATGTAGGTTGGCCCCATATAAGTATGTTCTAGCTTCTACAGTGAATACCATAGCTCAGTGGGCAAGAGAGGCCACAGCTGAGGACACCTGGCTCCAACCTATCCTGATGGTTTTCAAAACTGATATAGTAACAAGAATTACATTTGCAAATTTGAAATACATCATTAATATGTGAGTTCTAGACCAGCCTGAGCTACAAAGTGAGCTCAAGGCCAGCCTGAACTGCATAGCAAGACCCTTTCTCAAAAAAAGACAAAAAAAAAAAGTGACATTGATCAAAAAGGTGGTCCAAAGAATTGTCCTACTATTATAGACAGCTATGTTAGGCAGTCAGATAGGGCTAAACCCTCAAGAGAGCCAGGATAAAAGATAAAAACATACCATAGCTGTGGCTCAAGGTGCATTAGTTAGAGGTCAGTTAAGATAACAACAAAAAGACAAGGTAAACTTACACACCAAGGGATGAGCTTAGTGACAACCCCAATCTAATAAAGTCTACATAGGCATTAATCATCTCAGTGGCCAACCCAGACCCCTGGATCCATCACCTACATGAGACGTTTTTTGTATTTTCCATGTCTAATTGTTACATGTAGATCAATATTACCTAAGCAGCTGTATTTACAGCCTTATTGGTTGATTATAATTGTAATCCATGTTGCACCCCTGTGACTGAGCACCATAAAACTTCCCCTGAGAAGTGTATCCTTGGGTAACCCACTCTTCCAGGTATCACCTCCTATACCTGTATGGCAGGAACTTTCTATACCTCAATAAATATTTCCTATTCTTAACCTGCATTTTTCCTAGGATTCACTCTTAAGTTTTAGGGAGCTTGAACTCAGAATATCAGACATCTAACATATTGGGAGTTATAATATCTCCTTATATCATATTTAGAGGTTTGGATATCATCCTGGTATCACTACCACTCTATGTGAATTTGATAACCTCTGGCTTCTAACCAAATTGGTTCTTGTTGTTCTACAATTTTGACACGACGATTTTTTTGTGTGTGTGGTTGTGGACACTTTAGGTACATAGTGGAGGCCTCTGGCAGTTTTTTTTTCAGTACGAAAATTTGTCTCCCAAGTTTTTCACCAATACCTTTACAAACTGTTCAGACCACTATTCCTTGCCTGTGATTTACTAAATAAATAAACAATCTGACTAACCAGCTTTTAGAAAAATTCCAGTTTATAATTTATTGTCCTATTTTACCACTCCTCTAGAATTATATTTGGCTATTTTTTAATAAATTTGCTATTTTTATTTATTTGCTTTTATTGAGAGAAGGTCTCACTATGTAGTTCAGCCTGGTCTTTAGCTTACCATGTAGCATAGGCTGGCCTTGAACTCACAGAGATCCCTTCTGCCTCATCAGTCTCCCAACTGCTGGGATTACAGGTGTGTACCAGCACACCTGGTACAAATTCCTTATTTAAAAATTAGTGTCTTTCCAAAATATACCAACTGAAATAACCAGTTGCAATGATTATACGTGCTTAGAAGATAAATGCTAATATAATCATTTTAAAAATTAAAGATTAAAAATACCCTCACATTTAGGAAAATGTCCAAATACCTACACAATATTTAGAACAACAAAGAAATTATGATGAATTAAACATATTTAAACCCATTTTAAAGCATAATATACACAATTGAATAACGTATTATAAACAGTAATTCAAGATATGTTGACTTGATTGCATACATTATAAAGTAATTATGATTTGATCTACTAATTCCTGGTATTGTCATCAACAGAGCTTAAATACACAATTTAACACTTATTTAATTATGGCAATCTACCCTGTGAAGACTTAGGATTCTTTTAGGTTGAGTTAGCATAGGTGGCGATGGCATGCATGTACGGGATGTGAGACCTGGACGCTACAGTCATCTACTGCGAGCACTGTGGGTTACTTTACTATTTAGTCCTATCTGATTGAGGCCTCATCTGATTCCAAGCTTAGTTCTACAAAGTACTTCTTGTCAAACTTTCACCCAGTTTAATCTTACTTTTTTTCAAATATGTGCCATGCATCACTTGCCTTGTTCCTTAGAAATTTTATGGTTTTTATCTGTCGATTTCACTCAACCCTGGACAAAGTTCCAGTGGAACAAAGGGAGATTAAGTTCATCCATAGGAGCCTAAGACTGCCAGACAAATGTTCCTCCTTTTCATCGTTCACACAGGCAATTCTGAAATGAATTTTAAAATACTCCATCGACATCACCCATAGAATTGAAGATCCTTACCCACAAAGTTGGCCAATAAATCTATTATTTTTTTTTTAATTTCCTAATTCTTTGTCCTTCCTTCCCTCTTTCACTTACCCCTATGCATAGCTGTCACGTGTTACTGATTTCCAGATAAACTCTCCCTTTTGGTAACCCATTCCTAAAACTTCTGATTTTATGAAACCCAGACATAGTTTATGACATTACCATTTCATCTAGCTCCATGCTAACATTAGGAATGCAATTGTTAATAGCAACAATTCCATCATTATGATGTATGTTGCCTACTTTTGACAGATTGATTAATTTTTAGAGTTCATGTATAAAGTATAAATAAAATAAGCATTAATTATTTCAGTTAAAACATGATCCACCAATGTTCTAAATATAATTTATTTATTTCTTCCAAACAGAAATAACTTTCCCTTTGAGGAAATTCTTTATATTTGCATATTAAATTTTGTGTGCAATTTTTTTTCTTTAACTTCGTATTACTTTTTATACCTCAGATCAAGGCAAAAGATTAATGATGTTATTTCCTAACATTGTATTTTCCCAGTATATATATAAAACATTGTGTTAATTGCATACAAAATTTGCTTTTCCTTGTCTCTTTTGAGCCTTTAAAATGGTTTTATGTGACTTATCTTAATCAATTGCCCAAACTAAGAATTATATTGACTAATCCATGTGAAATAAAATGTTAGAAAAGTTGAACTTCACATTCTTTTAGATATTATCAATCTAATATTTTATTTGTAAATATTTTCTTCTGATAGATATAAAATAAAAGTAAATTTGTTTCCTTTTAGGCAAATGAAAAATGTTTTCAGTTAAATTTTCTAGTTCAAAATATTTCTTCAGAAGTACTAGAAATCTAGCAGGCACAATACCAAATACTCTTTTTAAACATTAATCCTTTCCGAAATGACACCTTGCTCTCAATCTTGATGAAGTACCCATGACTCTTCCTAAAAAGCTACAAATCCAGTAAAATAAACCAGAAACAAATGGCATCATAGAGAGTACCATAATAAGGCAAGCAAAAGAAATCAACATGCAGTTTCCTTTGCAGAAGTCACTCCATGCATAGTCATGTGCATCAGAGTCTCTTATTGTTGGGAAGAATCTTGCACATGCTTCCCATATAGAACACCATCTCTCTACTTACAAACTTGACAACTATCTCTTCAGCTCTTAGAACCAGACACAGATTATACAACTTTCTTTAATTTTTCAACACTGTTAGTATTTTCTTTCGGCTTTGTTTTCATGTTTCAAATGAAATTATAAGCCATTTCATTACCCTAACCCACATAATGCATAGGTTAAGATATATTTTAGAAAGTTGGAAGAATTATACTAAATTATTGTTTTGGAGATTTTGTGGTCCTGATGCTTTGGTTTTTCTAGGTATTCATTTAAAAAATAACATAGAGATACTCATTTTTTATGTTTTTATAAATATTAATTTAAATGACATTTATTAAGTGGTGGATAGACATACAAGCACAAAAGCTTTTGCTTTTATTTACTGTTTGTTTCTGCTTATAAAATCCAAGTTCTTTATCATGTATATCAGGAGTCTGATAGTATTATCACTGTCTGGCTCCCAGAAATTTTTCTCACCATGGGTTTTTACTTCCTGTATCCCAGCTAGTGTGAACCACTTATAGTTTTCCTACCAACTCTTTCTGATGAATGCTTCCTTTTTGCTCAAATATACAAATAAACTCACACACCTTAAATGTCAGTTTAAATATTAGTTTCTCAGTGGAGTCTTTATTGCTCACTTCAAGTATCCTCTCGTTACATTTACAATCATGTTTTCTTTCTGCTATCTCTATGATAACACTTTTTACATGGACAGCTATATCAGTGCATTAAATTATTTTGTCTACATTTTCTTCCTTCAGTTAAGGCAATTTTTAAAAGCTCTGAGCCCTACAGACTTGAAAATGATTTCTATATTAAGGATATCTACAACATTAGATCTTGATAAATACATTTAACTGCATGTCAGCATTCCAGGCTACATTAAGGAAAAGCCTGTCAAAACAATGCAACAATTTGTGTTTTTCCCATCAGGTAACCTTTATCTCTCTCTAAAATCATGTTTTTAAAATTGGTAAGACTGGTTATAAATCTCAAAAATATCATCAAAATCAATGTTACCTTCTCCTGAATGGAGAAAAAAGTGTATAACAGTCAAAAAATTGTAGTTTGTGCTTATTTGATACTGAATTGATTGAGTGGTAAAGATGGAGAGTAATGTTTGAAAAGATGGCACAAAACATGAAAGTCAGTTCTGCCTTGTTCTGGATGAGCATATGAGTCCTAGAGAGGTAAGACTTGGTGCCTGGATGGATGACAGCTGAGGCTGGAGCCCCTGTCCTGATGAAAGTTACTTAACATTAGGAAACACCTGTTATTAACTGATGATTGTGATGTATTTCAATAGGGAAGGGACATAGTTGCAGAAAAAACATTCAACAGAGTTGTATTAATCATTCTGTCCAGGAAAGAAAAAAATATTAACTATGTATCATGATATCTTTGAAGAAAGACTTCAACATTAAATCTAGAATTTTACTCACAGATATTTAATAGGTGGCACTCCCCAGGAAGCTGAAACTCTGCACTTTCAATTATTCTTTATGATTTTTTGTAGTCTTTAATTTTTATAACTTCTAGCCATCCCAATGGAATTTTCTTCTATAACTTTTTAAAATAGGTTAAGAAGCTAGAGGTTTGTATAATGAAAGTCACCTAAAGAAGTGTTTACCTAAGATTTAGTTTTACATATGGAGCTGCAGAAAAGAGATATTCTAAGCAGTGTATAAGGAAGTTATCCACAGGGTAGATTATTCAGGAGTCTTCTACTATGTACCAGGTATGAAAATTGACCCTGAGAACCAAAACTTTAAAAAGACAAAGTCCATATCTTGAAATATTTTATAATAAGAGAAAGGGATGACAGTTAATTATGTATTATAAATATTTTGGTGAAGGCATATGCATATGGTATGGGAGCTCACATGAAGCAACCTAAAATTGTACTTTAAGGAAAAACACCAAATTAGTCAAAATATTTGGTCAAAGTCATGAGGTACAAACAAAATTAACAGGACAAAATCATTGAGATACTACTTCTGAGCAGGGTCAGTGGTTTGAAAAATCTATTGAAAAAAAATTCTTCCCCTATGGCTATGCCATGAATTCAAAAACAAAGTACAGGGTACAAGATTAGCATTATAATAATAATAAAATGAAAAAAGGTATTTTCCCCTTAAAATCATATTACTGATTATCATGATCAAATATTCCCTATCTGTGGAGCTAAGTAAAGCAGATACCATTATGTATTACTTAAATTATTTTTTCTGTATCAGTCACTTTCACTGAATAATGTCCTGTTCTTCATTGTTATGAAAGAGATATATGATATTTATTGAAGTTAAGCAAATAAAACTCTAAGGGATGAAGAATTCAGGCGTCACTATATGATAAAAATTCTTATTATTTATCATGTGGAAGAAACCAGTCTTCTAGAGAATGGAAAGGTTTAAAATGTTACTTTACTGAATAATCCACGTCAGTAGATGTGTGTGATTGAATTCATGTGAATAAAGAAGGACAGGAAACAGAATATACACTAAATGTTGCTACGAGAAAACACATCTCACAGCTGTAGGCACTGGCACTATTTTAGACAAACACTGTAAAATAATATCTTCAGCTGTTTATACATTGCGCGAAGACAGCCTGTGATTTGGTGTTTTGCTGTACCTGAGGCTACTGTGATATTTTGCTATGTACTCTCTGAATGGATTTTTATTTTGAGTTATTTGACCACCATGAAAAAATATGCTATTTATATAATAGAAAGTGAAATTCATATTATGTAACATCACTGATATGTACTGTATATAAAATATAATTCTGTCATATGTAATGGTAATTAGTTTTAAAAACTGTTAGGCTATGATTCCAAGGAAATCAGAAAAAAAGACAAACCCTTATTTAAGATAGAAATATATTCAAAACATGTGTTATAAGTTCCTTCCATCTGAAGAAAACATTCAAAAATGTTTAGTAAAGAATTTCTGAATAACATAAAGTCTGATCCTGACATTTCTAAGAATCTCTCTTTCCTCTTAAGAATCTCTCTTTCCTCTTAAGGATCTCTCTTTCCTCTTAAGAATCTCTCTTCTTAAGAATCTCTTTCCTCTTAAGAATCTGGTGAGCACCCTGCAGAATGGTGCTTCTCTCAATCCAGCTATTGAAGAAATCTCCATGAAATTATTTGAGAAAAAGCATATAGTATCTAAAAGATGCCAAGAATTCAAAGCAGCCATGCAAAGGGAAAAGAAACATCATTTCATAGTGTAAAACCAAGTATTCTCCAAGCACTACTGTGTTGGAAAGCATTAGACTGAAATCTTAGAGGAACCGGCACTGGGAGTATTTTACTCTACAAAGACTTGTGTTTGATTTTCTGCTTGAAAAATCATCAGTAGAGTGTTGTTTTGTTTTGTTTTGCTTTGTTTTGAGAGAGAATTTTGCTACAGGTCATGTTAGCCTTGAGCTCACTGAATATCCCAGCATGTCCTTGAACTAATGAAGATCCTCCTGACTCAGCTTTCTCAATGCTGGGAAAGCATGCACCACAATGCCCGATCTGTGAAGTATTTTGTATTTAAACAATGAACACAAGTGAGTGCATAGTCTGAATACATTTTGTGACAAAAGATGATTCTTCTCTTCTGTACTCATTAATGAATGTGAAGTTTAGAACAGTATAAGACTCACACCTCATTATTATAGAATTCTGTCCTCTGCTCTTGAAGGACCTTGGGATATGTGACATGGCCAGGAAAGTAGAAATGCTGCACCATATACAGAGAAAAGTGAATCTCTTTCTTGAAGTCCTTCCCTACTTCATAATGAGCATTGTATAAAATGCTCTCTCTGCCTGTGCTGGACTGTCTTCTCAGTGATTGTCCCTGGACAAAATTACTTGCTGCATTTTTATGCAATCAGGATGTTTCACAAGGGGACATGCATTTGAACATGAACTTCTGTATAGTCTGGGGTAACATAGCTGTCTGAAAACTAGTTTGGCCTTCTTCTAGCTGTTAATATTGTCATTTAGGTGCTCAAGCAGACTGTTTAAGATTCTTCTCCATAAAATTTTGAGTAAAATTTTTCTGGTAATAAGTCATAAATAAGAAGTTTCTATTACCAAATATATAATTGCAAAAATCACTTCATATAAATATTAATTTCAGTTTTCAAATTCTTGCATTAAAAGGAAGTGAAAAAAGGGAAAGAAAAGTAGGGAAGTGAAGGGGAAGAGTAAATCAATTGAGTCTGAAGTATCTGTTAAAACTTTGATTCTGATTCGAGCATTTGTGTCATTTAAATCTAGAATGCAACTACGTATTCAAGTCTTGTCTAAAGATGAACAGACTTAGGACACCACACTTTTAATTGAAAATCTAGATATACTGATTAGGACAATGCAGGAAAATTCTTCCATCTTCTAAGAATAATATGCCAGCATCTGGAACCAGTTGCCTTTGATACTTGCCATTTTTATGCTATGATAAACATTGTCAAAAGGCCTTTTTTGTTCCATATTTTTTGGATTACCATAGCATCATTCATTAATCTTTAATTTAACTCTGATGATTTACTTAAAAAGAAATGCCCCAAAGAGTTCTGGGTATGTGACATATACCTCTTTTTATTTTACTGGAGGGAAACACTTGAAAAATATTGGCAAGAGTTCTGAAACAATTCTAGGACTGAGAAATTCTCATAAAAAAAGCAATGTTCAATGTTTTTCTTTGAGACATTCCCTGTAACACTCCATACTGCACCATTAATGTAACAAATTGTGATGTCCATTTATACTCATAACTGGAGAAAATAAGTGATACAGTTATTTATTTGAATTCTTATTTACGAAGGACACTTGATTTGTCTATGAAAAATATCCTTAACACAGATATAGTGATACTCTATTTTTAAAGGCCAAAATCTGTGATGCTTGTTATATTTAACCAGTGGTGTCAATTTGAGTAAGAAACACCCAATTGGATCAGCATAGTTCTGGGTTTGCTTGAAGAGATTTACTGAAGAAAGCCTGAAAGAAAAAAAAGGCAATAAAGAAAGAAGCCTGGCTTTTTTTTTTTTTTTTTTTTTCTCAGAGGAGCTTCAGCCTTCACTTTGACCTTGGGTGTTGTCTCCTGGCTCCTGGCAAAGACTCTTCAGCCTCCAGAAGAGATGTTTTAGCTTTCTAATAGGGACTCACACTGGGTGGTACAGCGATCTCCTGGCCTTGGATTTGATCCTTCCAATCTCTCATGCACAGACAACTCTTTTCCATTTTTCTACACCTGACTCTGTGGGCAGCCATAGAGGGCTCCAGTGTTGTAAGTTAAGCTAGAAATGAGGAATTTGGGGTATTTAATATTAGAGAATACTTGGAAATATTTCACTGAAGGTAGTGTTGATGTTTCTGGTATTTATTTACCCCATCAGATGTTCATAAAATCATACTTGTCAATTACCATAGTCTAAATCACATTTCTTCTTTGCTTTGATTTTCTGAGTCATGATTGAATTCAATATGGATTGATCTCCTGTTTTTTGTTTGTTTCATTTTGTTTTTGCCATATTTTTAGCTATAGAACATAGAGTACTATATCACTACTATTTATGTAATTGTAGAAAATTGTTTATTCTAATCCATTTTTCAAAAAAAGCAAACAGATTTTTTTCACATACATTGCCATTGTTATAGATCAAGAGACTATGTGAATAAAATTACTTTGATAAAATTTTACATCTAAAAAATGTTCTGAACTTTATCTTGTACCTCATTGGAAAATCTCTACATTCCTAGATATTATATAAATGTGTTATGATTGACACATCCAGAGGACTCTAACCTTAATAAATATGAAGCACATTTCAAAACTGAATTTAGAGAAACAATTTTGTACACTTATAAGGTTGAAATGCCCTCTTCATTGATTAGTGAAGGTGTTATAATGTATTTTTTCTTTTTCCCTGAAGTTGTGCATTTTTGAGCTAAATAAACTGCAAAGTTGAACAAATGCTTTAAAATAGTTTGTACATAATACATTTTAAATTTGACTTCATTTTTCTGATATTGTCATTTTTTATAAAGTAACTACATATATATTACAGTACAGTCTTTTATATTACAGAATATTCTCTGTGTTTGAAAGTCAAGGGCAACTAATTAAAAGTAAATAATCCTGTGGAAAATTGCACATCGGTTTGGTGTTAAAATGAATCTTTGTTATTGGCTGAGTTATTTCCTGTCATTGGAAAGATTTTTGAAGTTTGAGGGAAAAAAAATTTCCAGTGTGTTTGATGATTTCTTGTGAGAGCAGAGGAGATAAATACAGGGTCTTGCAATATATTTTTGGAAAAAAAAATGCTTCCTTTAACAGTTTTCAGACCTCCTGATACATCTTCCTTTGGTTTGTTTGTTTAGTTTGTGTTGACTTGTGTTGGCCATTGCCTCTCCCCTTGAGACTCATACAATGATTGTCTGTGTTACTGCTGAAAACGACCTGGTGGACCAGCTATTGCTTTTGCTGTCACATTTCTGCTGCTCCACAGGTCTTAAAACTAGGAACCCTGCAGACTATAGTTTGAAACCTCTGGAAATGTGACCCAATATAATTTTTTTCTGTTTAAGTTGTTATTATCACATATATTCTCAGTGCAATAGAAAGCATATAGACACGATTGATTTTAAAACTTAGAGGCATACATTCCTCTTGTTGGTTGGCTTTCACACAACTTATATCTAGCAAGATTTCCCATGTGAATTAAACGTTCAGATGTAATTAAAAACTACAACGTCAGGCCGGGGATTTAGCTCAGCTGCATAAGTGCCTGCCTGGCAAACACACGGCCATGAGTTCAATCCCTGGTACTGATAAAAAAAAAAAAAGATTAAAAACTACAACTTGGAGTAATAAGTTCATTTTTGATAAAGATAGATAGTTTAAAACTTTCATTACATTTATAAAATTAAGCAAATAAATATTTAATTTATCAAACATTGGGATATATATGAATTCAATAATTCATTTGTCACTCTAGTACTGTACCTCATTTCAATGCAGCTTAAGGTCACTCAGTTTTGACAGCTTACAGCAAAGATTGATAACTCTTAATCTTTGTTAAGCTTCTTTATTGCGGGTCATCAAGATTTAATTTTTTTTAAATCTTACTACTGGTAGATAAATGGCTTAAGATCCCCTTTCTTTTCTAACTTTTTAAATTAATCTGAATGTCATTTGAGAGGACAGGGAATAGGCAAGTTGGGGAAAAAAGTATTGCAAGCTAACTGTTACAAATATGTTTTTTATCAATGTCAACTCCCAGATAATGGCATCTGTGCTAATTCTAACCCTCTCTAGTAGAGTGCTTTAAGTTGTCTTTTGCTTTGATTTATCAGACAGCTGACCCTGGCCTAACCCTGTCAGCTTTAGTTCAGAGGAACTCACACAAAAGATGGGCCTCTGATCTGACAAATTGATTGGTTGCAAGAAAGTTTAACTGGAAAAGGAGAGCTCTAACAAGTGTTAAAGCCTTTTTATTCCCAGTTTAAAGCTTTGGTATGCTGGTAGAATTTATAAAATACCCAACAGAAAAAGGAAATGTTATAAGTAATTTGGAAAGCTAAATATAGGGGGGAGAATGACTTTCTGTTTAATGCTAGGTTTAATGGTATCAACAATTGTATCTTATTTAAAGGCTTTAAGTGGAGGCTAATTGAAAATGATCACCCTAATTAGAAAACAAATGTTAAAATTCTGTTAGTGTCTCTTGGCTGACTTTAACTGGAGCATAAAAATTAGCTGTGAGAAAGTAAATAGCAATCTACAGAAAAGCTATTAATTGGATTAAGAAACAGGTTGAAATAATATTCTTTCTGTAATAAGAGTATTGATTAACTACTGTTTATGACACATTGATTCTTGTCACATAATTTTGCCATTATAAATTACACATATGTTTTCTTCTAAAATGAGTGTGTCATTATAGTTATATTTCCACTGGATTTAAAGATATAGAAACATTTTGATACTTTTTGTGAAAGACAAAAAGTTAATACAAACTAATTTAAAATCCAAAAGACTTATTCTTTAAAGCATTTCTTTGTCTTAATTACATTATATAAAATAAGAGTTGTTTTCATGTTTGTCTTTGACATTTGCTTCATACTGTTTTCTGTTTCATCTTTTGTCCTCTTTCCACTGCACCTTTTAACTCTTTCCATACTTCTCCAAGAAAAGAATCCTTTTTATGAAAACTAGCCTATTTACTCCTTTTTCTTCTGTTTTGGCTGGGGGTACTCAAGATGACTTGTCTCCTCATAATGTATTCCAAGTCAGATTAACATCAGGAGCTGAGAAATTGATTTCATGTTTTGATTGAATAGTTGCAACACTGATTCAACTTTAGAAAGCAATGCAGTCATTTTTTCCTAGAATGGACATATGGAGCCTGGAATAGGGAAAGTTAAATAGTTTCTAGGATGGTACAGTGAAGATGGGGTGTCCAGCTGTGCAGCTGCAAGGGTTGCAGGGAAGCAGTCCTAACCCTATTCCTGTTAAAGTCTTAGGGTCATCTCACCATAGTGCTGGGATTGACATGATCTCGTATATTTCTTCTAGCCTTCCTGTGGATAACTTTCCTAGTTTTCTACTTTTATTTCAAAACAATACACTGGTACTCCTGAAACTCTCATTAGCTTCATGAAGGTTTTCAATTTCATTCTAATTCTGCCAAAATATTTAGGGTAGTTTTGTGTTATTTACAGATGTTTGTGTAAATCTAGTTGTGTGAGGAAGAAAAGGAGTATACATTTACAGACAGTGTTGCAGTCCTTTCTATGACTGAATACCACTAAATTTATAGCTTAAAAACAATAAAGATTCAAAAGTGTCATTCTGAACCCCTGAGTTAGAATGTACCTTCTTCAGCTTTTCTCTTACTAAAAGAAAAAAAGGGAGGTGTTAATTGGCTCATAGTTTTGAAGCCTGAGAAGTTCAAGATGAGGTATTTACCTCCAATGAGGGTTTTCTTGCTTTGGGGGATTCTTTTGCAGTGTCTCAATGTACAGAGAAACATAGTTTCAGACACAAACCAGTTTGAGTCCTTCTTCCAAAACCACTAACAGAATCATGTTGCTGCACCCTCGTTATTTTATCTAATCCTGACTACCTAAGTATTGAAGAGGACAGCACCCAGCCCATGGCTAACTTTCAGGTTAGGTGCCATGGATTATATTGAAGGCATTTTAAAGAGTACATATGCAACCATTACTGAAACATACAAAATATCCTTTCAATGACTATTTTCTACCCATATAAGTATTATAATGAAATAAGTCATAAAAGAAACTTATTCATGGTATCTAACGTTGTCCTGCATATAGTAATGTTTCAGAATAAGAAATAATGATTGTACAAAATTACTAATCACCTTCAAGTTAGGTCCATGGGTCTAGGGACTGGGGATGTGTGTAGAGAAGCAGTAAAATGCTTCTCTGACATGAACTAAGCCTTGAGTTTAACCCTAGGTATCATAAAAATAAATAAATAATAAAAGGAGTCTAGGGTTGGAGAAGTCAGTTGAGAGTCTAACCGATACTCTAGATTAATTGTCTAAGTAGATGGTTTATTAATACATATTCAATAATTCTGAGTTATTTTATTTAAACTAATTTTTCCAAGTACTGTATCCAACACTATTTGAAAAATGTCAGTTCCTAGCTTTATCAATTGTTACTTTGAGGAAAGTATGAACAGTGTATTAATATAATCCTTCATATATATATATATATATATATATATATGTTTACGTATATATATATATATATATTGTTAATGGCTAAGATGCTAATCATAATGTTAGATTAGTTGTATAAGTAGATGTTAAGGGTGAAACTAGGTATTGGTTTGAAAAAGAATAAAATTGGAGAGATATAAGACAAACAAAAAGAAAATAATATCATCAATAACAATGCAGAATTAAAGAAAACACCAGTTATGTTTAAGAAAAAACAACATACTATATCAAATAATTCTTCAATATAATTTGGATCTAAAATCTCAGGTTAAATCTTATCTTTCCTTTGCTGTCTTAGATGAATATGTTTAGTATTCAGAAGTTGAGAGTTGGGGAGGAAGATAAACATCTAGAACATCAAACAGACATCAAAACAAAAAGGCTTAAATTGCAAAAGTCATTTTCTGCTACAGATTCCCACTTAATGTTGGTAGAAACTCTCTAGGGGTCTCACCATTTGATTTTATCATGGGAACAGGAACTACTATTGTCTTCTTTCAGCAATCACTTACTTAGAGTTATGTGTCACCTTCTGTTTGCACTCTTGAAAATTTGGTAAAGGTTTTCTGGGTGTTTAATATGTGGAAGGAAATCTATAAATGTATCTGTGTATATCCTAACTGCATATCTATATATCTATCATCTATCTATATGTGTATGCTTTGCAATTGACAAATGTGAAAACATTTCAAGCAGATAACATGGAATATGATCAATTCTGTTAAATAAATACAATGTTTTGAACAAGTTTTGTATTTTTATTAGTATTTTTAAATAATAATAACTTTTGTCTTTAGAGTAAACTGTAATTGTTATGACATTAATTTACTTATAATAACATTTTATACAAGAAAATGTTTTAAAATGAAGGGATGCTGCTTCATATTTAGTCATCTGCTTTTCTACTTTTAGGGGCCAATCTAATCAAATATGTTGTTTCATTTTTATTTTTTCCACTTTTCAACTCTTGCTTTTAGGTTAAAAGTAGCAGATAGCTGAAATTTGTAGCTATAGATGTCTTCCAATCCTTAGCTTTCTTAAATTAATGTATTCATTTTTTTCTAGTAATTCTGTATTTTGTCTGAAATTATGCAATTATTATAGACAAAATTTATGATCATGCTAACAATAATCATAATGAAAATAAGTGTGAATATCCCTTTCATGTTATTTTAATTTAGCACTTAACTGGCATCCCAAGACATAGATGTTCTGAAAGACAACTGACTATTCAAATCCCTATGGAGTGATTTCAATGTGTATGACTTAAATACTATGCTATGAGAAAGCAAGGCATTAAAACTTGCTTAATGGCAGTACAATAATGTTATTACAAATGATGCAAATCCTATAATAAAATACTATACTTCTTAATTTTTTGGAAGAAAAAGAAAAAAAATCATTTATTACTATAGTAAAAATATATAATTGGGTTTATATGTCATAAATCTTTGTCGAACTATTTCCAAATGTTTAATGAAATTCCAAACTATTTCAAAGCATTTTATTTTCCTCCTCTCTATCTTCCTTCTCTCCTTCATTTCTTCCTTCATGTGTTTCTGCCCTCCCCTGTCTGCTGTTGATTTGTGAGGTGCACGCAGGGCTGTCCCCTCCCCTCTCACCAGTGAGTGGCTTCAGCATATTAGACTGTGCCCTGCAAATGTCATAGGTTTGGGACAGCTTCATCGCTGGCTATTGGGTCCCAATCAGGGGCATGGCCAAGCCCAAGCAGATCCCACCAATCCACTTTGGGCCAGGAGCCATCAACTGAAGCTGCCTCAGCCATTGATTCAAGCCTGACTTGCCCAAATCCAGTATGTTGTCCTGCTGGTGATCTTGCCCTGAGGAATCCAGTTCCCAGCACTCACCGAAGTCCATACAACTTCACTCCCCATCTCCACTCCCTTTTGCAGCACCTCCTCCTACCAAGGGTCTCGAGCTCAGCAACTGCCCTTCTCCCCTCTCTTGGCAGGGCCAAGAACCCAACTCAATCGTGAGTCACCAGACTCCAAGATGCACCCAGCACAGCTAAGGGAGCGTGCCCAGCTCCAGCCCTCCATCCACACTTCTTCTTTTTTTTATACTTTTTTTTTTCTTTTTCCTCAGTTTCTTCCTGGGTCACAAGAATTCTTCTCTTTTCATCCGGTCCTCTCCATGGTGTCAGATTCCAGAATTTGAGTTGTTTTTCTCAGAGAGGCTCTCTATCGTGCTACATCTCAATTGGCCATCTTGGATCTCTCTTAATTTTTTGATTAGGCAACATGCAAAGTCACATTATCATATGTACCAAGGTGTGGTATACTCTAGATTTAATAGTAAAGTCTAAAAGTTTTATTCATTGATAGGCTTTATTTGGAAGAATCTTCTGCACACAATTACAATAATAGTTTCAACTGCAAAATTTTAATAGCATTTAATTAAATTTTACATATTGTAGAATGTATTGGTAAAAATGCAATGGAGTTTTAATTTTCTGTAATAGAAAATAAAATGGCCTATTTTTAAAGAATTACTAATACTTTAAGGGAACAGAAATCAAACTACAGATTAGCCACACCTTGTAAAAAGTAAATTCTTAAGCTTAATTTTTGCATTAAACTATTCTTGAAAAGAAATTAAATATTAATACTTTTTAAAATAGTGAACGTTTGCATCTACAATCTATACCTTTTTGTTTTTGTCTGATTTTTGTGTTGTAACATATTATGGTGAATCATGTGATCATGCTACTTTTCATCCACAGGATTCTCAATCCATTTAAGCAGCACAGCATGAAAGAATTTTCACTTTAATCCAAGCCATTGGTCCTCCTGTAATGTTAATGTATACATGGCTTTGTTTTCAGAGACTTTTTGAAATGCTCAATCAAGAAAAACAAAGTATGAAATTTTTTTTCTAGTTATCAGTTGAAATGATTTCACCTTAGCAAGGCTTTTGAAAGAATAATTTCTGACCATTTATAATGTAGCTGCATGCAATAATTTCATGAAAGTTTAATATTTATTTTTTCTGCCACAAATGGAAAAATGTGCATAGAGAAATAGAATTCATTTCTGTGTTTCTTGTTTGTCCTTTGGAAATATATAAGAATACAGCCTGTTTCTTAATAGATTTATATATATATATATATATATATATATATATGTTACTTTTATCTAAATCAGTTTGTTTCATGCAATATCATTAGGTTCACATTTCACTGAAGGAAACATTACAAAGAGCTTTGCTATTTAGAGTTTTGCCCATGAAATGTTTCCTAACAAGTATTGCCATGTCGAACATAAGTGGATTGGCTTTAGAAGATTAGTCAAACTGCTTTACTATTTACCTGTGAAAATTAAGGTCTTAGGTTCACATAACTAAATTAATTTCCTTTCAAGGTATTTCTATGAGTTGCTAAGTCATAGCTAAATAGGCCTTTGCAGATACAAGAGAATACTTTCTTGAGTTGTACTATATATTTCTTGATGTATTTATATTCCTTTAAAATTATAATTATTTCCTTTAAAATTCATAAATTTAAGTAAAAATAAACACAAAATGATACTTTTCTAGTGTTTTTACTTTCATTATTTATGAATTATAATGTTTTGCACATACACTGTATTTTAAATATGGTTCCAATAATGGGAAGTTAACATGAATACTAGATTTAATTATTTGGGAAAATTAAATTGGTATTATATCTTGAATAAAATTTAAGAATTCATAATAGCTAAATGTTTTAAATGTCTTATACATTGATCAACAAATGAATAAAGAAAATGTGATATCTACACACACAAAATATTATTGTACCATAAAGAAAGACAAACTAGATGCCTTGCCAGGAAAATAGATACACTTTGAGACCATAATGTTAAGTGAAATAAATCAGCCAAACATCTCAAATATCACGTGGTTTCTCCTATATGAGAAACTCAAATTATAAACAAGAGCAAAATAAAAGATAGATGAGTGAAAGTAAAGAAATGGATCTTTCTCAAATAAAGAGATCAAGAGATGGAGAGAGGAGAATGAAAGAAAGGGACAGGGGACATGAAATAAATTAAGATATATTATGGACATGAACAAATTCCACACAATGAATGCAAACATTATGTATTACAAACATGAATCAATAAAAAATAAATATGCACAAAGAAGAATGCTTTTGACAGATGGCTTTTCAAAGCATATCAGCTAAAGCAGAAGTAAACTAACACCCGAATAGCAATTGACAACCTAGACAACTAATCGGACCCTTATATGTGGGATAAGTTGCAAAAATTTTTATATGTCATGTTCAATAACATGATAAAACTCAAATTATGCAAATGTTTCAAAATTATAATAGGTAAATAAAGTGAAATACAATTAGTGCTAGATAACACTTGATCTCTGCTTAATTTTTGACTTCTACAAAATCTAACATTGTGAGTTGTGCTTAAAAGTTATGTATTCTGCTGTCTTCATGTAAACATAAATTAATGTAAATTAATTTACTTTTAATTTATTTTGATAAATCCTGGTTTTTTAAAGAACTGTTTAGAAATGGTATTGCTAATATTGCCCTTCAGATATCTTTTCAACTATTTGTTTCTTATAAAACTTTTAATTCTTTTCTAATCTTAAAAATCTCCAAGAAATAAGAATTATATTCTATTCTCCTAAATAAATATTAACCAACATTGAAGAAATTCATTTTAACGAAAAATACACAACAAAAGGACTTATTACAGGTCATGTGATCCCTCAGTCCCATGCATATTTAGCACTGTGCATCTGTTTTCACTTTGAATTATGATCTCAAGATCTATCCACTTTCCAACTTAATACAAATTATTTTTTAATGATCATACAGCCTTAATTTTTCTGTCACACAATTCAAAGAGAAATATTAAGAGCTACCTTGTAAGAAAAGTATGTATTTGATGAGTCATTGCATGACTAGCTCTCCCTTGGGTAAAGCAATACTTAAATAAATGCTCACATTAATGTCTTCGGAAAGAAATGAAGTAGAAAAAAAACACAGTTAAAAGCACTGAGTGTGTTGTACAGCTCGACACCTTTATGTTCTCAAGGGTAAGCATATAATTTGCTGTCATAATCAATAACATGGTTGGGAGGACATCTGGTTCTTTAAAATGGCATCAATAAGAAAAAAAATTAATAACACATAGACAACACTAAAAGCAATAATTCTGACCTTGCCAATTACACAAATCCACTGGTTCTGCATAAATCTTCACAAAACATTCTTTTGCAATTTCATACAATAGATAACTAAATTGAGAGAAAATTGCTGAGCAGACATATAAATGTTTAACTTATTCCAAGGCCACTTCCTTTGGGGGGACGTGTTACAATTCATATTTTTCATGGTAAAATATTTTTCCTTTGTATTTCCCATGTTATATTTTAAAATATTTGTACAAATCAAGAAGACATAAACTGCACTTAGGAAATATAAATGTGAAAATAAACTGATACATTTTAGGTATTTTTTGTTTCTTAATTTCACCTAGCTACTCTCTTTCCCTATTTCCCCAGATTTATTATTTAATTATAATAGTAAATAACAATAGTTATCCACAGTATTTTAGAGTTTACACACACACACACTGAGCTTTTCAGTTTTAGTTGTGTTGCTTATGTCATTGTAAAATTTTCACTCACAATAGTTGCCAGAAACTGTCATCTGACATGGCTCTTTACCTTACTTCAATGATTGCACTGATATTCCTACTAAACATGTAGAAAGGTTTCTTTTACCCTAAACTCTTACCAGCATTTGTTGTTTTTTGAGGTTTTGAAGGTAGCCCATTCTTACTGGTGTAAGATAGAGTCAAGTTTTGTTTTGATATGCATTTCTCTAATGGGTAAAGATGCAGAAAATTTTCCAAGTAGTACTTACTGACTGTTCCACCATTCTCTTTTGAGATCTATTCAACTGTTCAACTTTTTTGACTGAATCATTTACTTCAGAGCACCTGATTTTATTGAGTTATTTGTATTAGTCCTCTGTCATAGGAGTAGTTGACAAATTTTTCCCATTATGTAAGCTGTTTCTTCACTTGTGCAGAAGCTGTACAGAGTCTTTTATGTCTGATATAATCCCATTTGTGTTTTCTCTACTAATTATGTAATTGGGGTTCTGCTCAGAAAGTCCTTACCTATGCCTATGTCTTCAAGAGATTGATTCATTTTTTCCATCAGATTAAGTTTTTGTGTGCTTATAACTAGGTATTGCAACCACTTTGATTTAATGTGAGTACAGAATAAGAGATGAGTCTAAATTCATTCATCTATGCATGGATAACCAGTTTTCTCAGCAGCATTTATTGAAGAAGGTATCTTTTCTTCAGTGTATATCTTTGACCTTTTTGTAAAAAATCGGATAGCTGAAGGTTCATGAGGTTATTTCTGCAACTCCATTAATAATATGGTAAACATATCTTTTTTTATGTGAGTCCCATACTAGTTTTATTCTTGTAGCTCTTCAGTATAACTTGGAATCTGGGATTGTAATTGCACCTACTTTACTCTTTTGGTCAGAATTGCTTGGGCTATTCTGGGTCCATATAAATTTTAGGATTTTTTTCTGGTTCTGTGAAGAATGCTTTTGGTATTTTGATTGGTGTACATAAATATCTATTTCAGTTGTGGTGACAACTGAAACATTTGTTCTGATTATCTTGAATCAGAGAATGAGCTTACACTTTCTAATGTGATTTTTAATCTCTAGTCTCAGAGCACAGTAGGTTACTATTATTTATTTTTTAGAGTGTTCTTTTACTTCCTTGGTTAGATTGATTCCTGACCATTTATTTTTTGTAACTATTGTGAATGAGATTGTTTTCATGATTTTTTCCCATGGATTTATTGTTAATGTACAGGAATGCTATTGATTCTTGGAGATTTATTTTGTATCATAACAATTTCCTGAATTTTTTGATGAATTCTAACAGTCTTAGGATGGATTTATTTGGATGGGTCTTCAATGTTAAGGATCATGTTATCTACAAATAAGGATAGTTTGACCTTTTCATTCTTGTGCTTATATCTTTTACTATTTTCAGTTTCCTACTTCTCTCACTAAATACTGTTTTGAATAGGTGTAGTAAAACGATATCCTTGCCTTGTTCCTAATTTTAGTGAAAATACTTTCAGTTTTTTTCCCATTCAGAATTTGCTGTTAAGTGTGCTCATTATGAATGCTTTGTGAAGTACGGCACTTATATATCTGCTTTCATCATGAATACTTTAAATCATGAGTATGTGTTCTGAATTTATTCAGATGACAATATGATTTTTACGTTTACTTGTGTTGCATTTCTTGCCTTATGCAAGAAGCTTTATGTTAAACTATCCTTCCATGTCTGGGATGAACCTGACATGGTCATAATGAATGAACTATTTAAAGATTTGCTGCATTCCGCTTGAAATTATCATGTTTAATAGTTTTGCATCTATGTTCATTGAGGAAATTGGGCTGTAGTTTTGTTTTTTGTTGAGTCCTTGTCTGGTTTTCATATGAGGGTAGTACACATGCTTATTTAATTTCAATTAATGTTCCCAGTTTGGAGAATGTACTATAGGAGGTAAGCTATAGAGGCTGGAAATTGCCTTGCAGTTGTGCACCCCAAAGGATTCAAAGACTTTATGGAATTTTTCTGTTATTGTTTAATAATGATTCAAAGTTTGTGGTGTCTACATTTTATCATATTCAATATTTATTCCTTGATTAAATAAATAAAATGCAATGTTTATATGATCAACATCATATATATGTGCTAGACTCTCTACATTACAACTTCTAGTAGATTTGGTAACATTTTGTATAGTTTTTTTAAAAAATGATCTGAAAGAATTGACTAATATATTTAATTTACATTTTCCTAATATATTTGACATTTTCTCACATATTGCACATAATTTGGATAGCTTGTTTATGGCATATCAAGTAAAACTTTGCCTATTTTTATTTTCTTTTAAAGTATTGGGGAATTTTTTTTATTACTATAGTGTTTGATTTCATCTCTGCCCATAAATATACAAAGGGTCACTTGTTATAAATTGATTTCATGAATAGGGTTGCAAAGTAAATATCATGCTGCTGTTTTCTCAATTTGTGAAGCACACTGTACACTAGTTATATTAATGTCCTACTTTTTCTTTATAATTTTTGATTTAGTATTATTATTTTTTTTATCGGTACCAGGGATTGAACTCACAGCCACATGCTTACAAGGCAGGTGCTTTTGCCACTGAGCTAAATCCTCAGCCCCCAATATTAATTATTTATACAACACAAAATAGTAAGAATGTTTTCCTATTTATAGATAAGTACCCTGTTACAAAAGCAATATCCAATGATTAATTTATGTTTTTCTCATGTTGGAAATTTTGCAATATCTTTAGCATCATAAATGTGAATATATACTGAGATAAAAGTTCCCATTCTATTCTGCTCCATTAATCTCTCATTTTGTATTTAAGCTATTATGTTATTATTTTAATAACTATGACATCATAAATTTTTCTGAATTTTGGATGATCAGTTTTTCTATGTAATATATTCCTCCCAAGTTTTTTGTTAAGTTTTCAGGAGTAAGTGACCTACATGAGATTTAATATGAATTCTTTCTACTTCTTCCTCCACCTTTAATAAATTTGGTGTTGAGATTTGGCAGCAATGTCATTTTTATATATCTAAAGCACATAGAATATTCTATAAGATATGTAATTTATATTTTTTCTTACATGAAATATTTTTCAGTGATGGGAATTTTTAATATTTAACTTAATAAAATTTACTAAAATTTTTAAACTCTTATGAGAAATATATATATATATATATATACCCTTTATTGCGTGATATTTGAATTATTTACCTTAGAAGTTTAACAGCAGCCAATGATGCAAGACACAGGTTCTCAACATATTATACTAAAAATTCTAATTAGTTTTATTCATTGAGTTCATCTTCTTTAGTAAAACAATTAACATATGATTAAACAATATTATCTGTCATTCACAAATATGACATTATTATATTCAAATCAAAATATTCTTTCCTCTCAGAATCAAATATTGATATTTTTATCTTCTTGTATTTTTTTGAGATCTCTAAGCAAACATTTACTGCCATTATGATGGAAAAGTCTACAGGAACTGAAAACACATAAATCTTAAGATTTTATTGAAATGATTAATGATTCAATATAATTCAGTAAAATCACAAAACTAGGGAAAATTTATATTAAAAAAATCACATGAATTAATCTTTTATATTTGTTTTAATTTTCTGTACTTTAGTATTAATAGGGTTCATTGAGAGTAATATTTAAAGTTCCATTTGTAGAAAAATTTTAATTATTAAAAAATGAAGAGTTTTGATCTTACAATTGATAATTGTAAAGATATGTGTGTTCATGTGTGTGCATATATACATATGTTTATATATATGTATATACACATGTATAAAAACATATTCAACTTTGAAGGTCTCTAGTAACATTTATAATATAGAATTTATAATATAGAATTTGGTAACATTTATAATATAGAATAATAGAGTATTATTAGTTGAAGACTTTCAAATCATTTCTCTGAATTTCACAGTATTTGTGTTTGTTTGTAAAAAATTAGTTTGTCAGCACAGTACAAGATTCTTTTTTCATTAAATACTATTTATTTAAATATTTTCTGCCAGAATTTCAAATAAGATAAATAAAAGATGGCAAAGAAAATGAAAATAAGAAGCTAAATTCATATTTTTTAAAATCAGAATTATGTTATTGAGAATACATATGTATTTATAATACATAGATATTACTATGATTACTAGACCAATTCTGTTCCTATGCTCTCAAAGTATCAAGTTATCCATTAACTTATTTCCTCGTGTTTGTAGTTATAACCTCAGAACTGATTATATATATCTCAAATTTTAATGTATTTTATTTATCTATGCTTTTTTAATTATTGAAAGTAAGAATTGTGATAGTTTTTGAAAATAATAAGGCAACTGAGACACAAATGATCATGAAACATAAAGTCTGAAAGAGTAGGCAGAGCCAGGCATGGCAGCACATAGCTTAAATCCCAACACTTGGAAGACTGACCCAAGAGGACTGCTGCAAGTTTGAGGCCAGCCTGGGCTACAAAGTGTGTTGAAGACCAATCTGAACTACATAGCAAAAACCTGTCTCAAGAAGACAAAAACAAACAAACAAAAAGACTAGGCAAACATCAAAAAATGTGAATTTTTGACATGATGGATATGAAATTTACTCATTTGATGATTACTCATTGTATTTATATGTGAAATATCACAATGTATCCATAAATATGTGCAATTATTATGGATCAAAAAATAATTCAATTTCATAAATAAATTTTAAAATATGAAAATTTAATGGAAGAAGTAAATATTATTAACATGCTTCATGGGAGAGACCTCTGTTTAGTGTCAAAAACATTGTGACTCTTCCTGTGGAGCAAGTAGAAATAAGCAGTATGTGGCAATAGACAGAGAGCTTTGTAGGAAGAGAGAATCACTTTCAACTGCTCTGTTTTGCAAAAGTAAACAAATAGTAGATCCCATTAATAAAGGGGAAATTACACATAACTGAAACAAAAAATATAGAGAGTAACAATGAAGCAAAAGTGTAAAAAAATAGAAGAAATTCCTTGGAGTTAAAAGCTAACCAGAAGAAAGTATTTGGTGTTTCTATTTTATTGTAAAGGCAGTATTCCTGATAGAACAGATGTGATTAAACTTGTATTAGTCAATGCTACCAGTCAAAAGTGTGGAGAATAGATTATTGTCAGCAAGAGAAGAATATCTGTGAAGAATAAACAGAGCACAAATGCATGTAATTATTTTTTGCAAAATCTTTTGGTCTCTTATTTGTCTATGTGTAATGTTTTTATAGCATGTTATTTATTATAATCTATAAAAAGTATAGAGATCACAAATTATACCATCTTCAAATTATACAGCATAGTAGTTTTGTGAATAATCTCCAAATAGCCTTTTTCAAAACATGAAGTTTTATGATTGAAACCCTAGAAAACTCAGTTTGTCAATTACATTTGATTCTGTCCCAATTTCAAGGATATGATTAATCCATTAGCCATCACTCATGCCAAGCAACAATCAATAGGCACAAAGCAGAAAAATTATGTCACATAGATTTACCTTCCAAATTCTATGCCATTTTTAATATCACAGTTATTTTCTCAAAAGACACTTTGACATTTTGACAAACTTGTGGGATGATCTCTATTTCTCCAGCAAACAAAATTCATTTTCCACTGTAATAGTTGATCATTTCCCTCTAACCACTGATCAACTCTGGTTGAATGAACTCAGCTGTTTAACTCTGTGTCATAGATTCTAACTTTTTTCTTTCAATTTGTCCTTTACATTTCTTTGCTCCAAATGCAGAACTTTTATTGTTTTCATAATATCAATATTTCATAATAAAAAAATCAGTCACTTGGTGTGTAGATACTTTTAACATCTTTAAATATATTGTGTTATAAATAATTATTTCCTTGGTGCTGATTATAACTACTTCAAAAATATTATATGTATTAACATATTAACTAAGATCTTTTTATATATTTATAAATTATTTAGTAATACTTGTCTTACACAGTATTATATTCAAAATAGATTAAAAATGTAAAGTAAATTTAGACTATATAATTTTTGTATACTGAAGCAAAATTATAAACAAAATTAAAAATCTAAATCTAGAATGCAATAAGTTTTATCTGTACAATCTTTCATTTTTAAATGCAGATTAATTTTACAGGAAAAGAAACAGCATTGTAATTGACAGTTAAAGCCTGAACCATTGTTGAAAATGGCATCAAGATTTCAGTGTATATTAACAATTTCTTTTGAGAAAAATTGAGATTATATTTCTTGTTAAATTTTTTCAAAAGACTAACATAAGGATTTTATTGACTGTTTTCCCTATACTAACCAAAATATTTGATTAGTATATATTTTTATCTATTAATATATTTTAGGTGACTGAAAAGAAACAATTTGACTTAAATTTTTGAAATTATTTGATAGT
The DNA here is from genome assembly GCA_004027455.1 of Hydrochoerus hydrochaeris. Classification (NCBI taxonomy): domain Eukaryota; kingdom Metazoa; phylum Chordata; class Mammalia; order Rodentia; family Hydrochaeridae; genus Hydrochoerus; species Hydrochoerus hydrochaeris. The sequence continues at coordinate 19,743 of PVLA01009455.1, read as the reverse complement.
AACACTGACTGTAAGAGGATATTTCAATAAATTCAAAAGAAATACCTTCAGATTTACTTCTTTTTCCTCTTTTTTATTTTGAAGAGAATAAATTCTAATGACATAAAACAGAATAGAGTCAATCAAAACAAAACAATGGATGTTATACAGGACTTCAAAACAAGATAAAAGGAAATAAACTATAACTACCATAATGCTTCCTGTTATCTATACAATAGCTGCCCATACCATTAGATATAATAAAATAAAACAAAACAGAACAGAGTAAAAGCAATCAAAGCAAAACAGTGAAGTCAATACAAGAATATTCAATTAGTTATTATATTTTTTCAAGATAGTTTTGGAATGATAATTCAAATATCATTTTGCCATATGTATTTCAATGAAGTATTTTCATAAAACATTTTTGATACTATTTACAAAGGAATAGAAAATATCATGACCAATTTCATTTAAATAGTAATGGCACTTTCATTTTCTTGACATAAGGACAGTTTTTCAAAATAAGTTTTTTTAAATTTATTTATTTAAAGAGAAGCAAAAGCATGTAAAGGGTAGAGATAATATAGAGTTTCAAAAAAAAGGTAAATAGTAGATCACTAGTTGATAAATTACATATTGTCCTCTTAGAAATAGTTGTTCAAGTTACAAAATTAAAGCATACAAAGTAGATATTCAAACAGTGAGAGTGTAAACAGCTACACATGCATGTGCCTCTACATATATTTCTATCCTTTCTGTATTAGAAGGAAAAACAAAACTTAGCAAGACAAAATAAAACAAATTCCTATAAAAACATGAAACCAAAAGGTTGTATAAAACCACAGTACAAGGTGAACTACAATGATTACTGTGTTGTTTCTTGTTATCTTCAATAGAATTGTCATCAGGCATAATTGAATATGGCAGTATAATTAAATACAGCAGTACATAACAGTATTAGTAAAAATAAAACATTGTAGACAGTATAAAGCTTCAAAAGCAGGTAATAATCAAACCATAGTGGATATTCTAGTGCATCTTGTGATCTTAAGCACAGTTGCCTATACTCTCAGACTTGATACTATCAATCGTAACAGCTTTGAATAAAATCTATCAATACCAAACAATGATCTAACAAACCAGATTCAATTACAATCAGTCATGGTAAAACAGTGTAGGTTTTACAGAGCTTTAGATTAAGTTAATAGGAATTTAAGGATGATTACCATACTATAACTTGTTAATTTTGGGATTACTGTCTGTGCCCTCAAACCTAGTACATATAGAATGGCAGGAACAAAATATAATACATCTAAGCAGAGTAGTATGAGTAATGAGGGTTTTAAATTCTGATGCACTATTAACAATATAGTGTATCAAGGCCATCTATGTTAGAGATTCTAGTTATCCTTCTCTGCCTCATTTCTGCTATGCTATTTTTCTGCCTTTGTTTGTCTAGTTTTCTCCTTTATTCTACTGCCTACCCCACTCAATGAGGCCTTTCTGTCACTGTTCCTAAAATCCTGGTATTTTTTTCTTTCTCTCTAGAATGTCCTTCAGCATTCTCTGTAGGGTTGGATTGGTGGTCACAAATTCCCCCAGTTCCTCTTTGTCATGGAAGCATCTTGTTTCTCCATTAATTTCTAGTGACAGTTTTGCAGGTTACATCAATTTGGGCTGGAGGTTATTTTCTTTCAGGGCTTGGAATACTTCACTCCAAGCTCTTCTTGATCTAATGGTCTGTGTTGAGAAGTCAGCCGTGATTCTGATGGGCTTACCTTTATAGGTAATCTGTTTCCTTTCTCTGATGGGCTTTAATATTCTGTTTTTATATTTAATTTCTAGTATCTTGATTATTATATTATATATCTTGGTGTAGTTCTGTTTTGGTGTAGTGGCTGCAGTTCTGGATGCCCCACATAAACGAATGTCATTTTCTTTTCCCATGCTTGGGAAATTTTCCTTAATTATTTCTATGAATAGACTTTGTAATTCACCTGTATGTATTCCTGCTTCTTTGTTCACATTTCTTATTCTTAAATTGTAGATTCTCTTGTCATCTTCTAGCCTTTGTATTGTTACTGCCTGTTTCCTTGTTATTTTTAAGATATCTTTCCTTTCATGGTCACATATTGCAAACTTGTCTTCAAGTTTTGATAGTCTATCCTTAGTTTCTTTTAAGGCATTTTGCCAGCTTTCAATGGAGTTTTTAATTTCCTGGTAATCTCTTTGAATCTGCTTCATGTATTCTATATTGTTTTATGTTTTTTATTGAATGTTTCTCCCCTTTTTTTGTGCTCCTCCTTTCTTCTGTCTGTACCTTCCTGAGAGATGCTTCCTGAAAGCATTTCTTGTATTACTATACAAATATCAGGTTTTTTTTCAGTTTTGAGCTCATCTACAGGGTCCCAAAGATATCTCTTAATGTCCATTGAAGCCATGTCTGATGTTTCATGTTTGCCACCCTGAGTCTGCCTTGTTTTTCCCCCTCTTGGATCAGGGCTCTCAGGGTTCTGGGCTGGGGATCTCCTCTTGTCTCTCTCTCCTGTCATGGTCCTGGCTCCCTCCCACATGTTACAGTGCAGGTCCCAGCCCCCTTCGCTGTTTGCCACAATTCTTCTGAAGCTCACTGGCAAGGGACCTCTGCCCTCTCCTGCTTGCCCCTCCCCACTGGGTCAGCCAAACTTCAGGGGCCTTCACCCGGTTAGTGCATGTTAGGTGCAGGGAATCAATTTGGGATGGCTCATTGGGTCCCAGCCAGGGGCGTGGCTCAGTCCAAGCAAATCCCACGAATCTGCTCTGGGGTGGAAGCAATCAACTGAAGTCACTGTTGCTCCCAGTTCAGGTTCCTCCTGCCCAATTCCAACATGTTGCCCATTTGGTCATGTGCTCCCTGTGGGTTGGGTGTCATTCCCAGCACTGACCATGGATTAATGAAAGTCCCTTCACTGGCTCCACTCTCCTTTGGGCTCACTAACCCCCAACTTCAGCCCTGCTGTGATTCCTGTGAGTGGTGGTGGGAACCAATTTGGGCAGCAATGCCAACCGGCATGGACTCAAGCAGGCAGAAATTCAGGCCTGCCAAACTTGGCAGGTTGCAGTGAAAATGCCATGTCCTGTAATTTTTAGCTGTTTCAGTTGTAGTCCTGACATGTTTGATGAGTTTTTTTATGTTTTAATTTCTTCCTGTGTCAAGAGGATCCATCTCCCTCTGTCTGGGTCTCTCCAGGGTGTTTTATTCTGACATATGAGTTGTTTCTCCCAGGAGGCTTTGTATTTTGTTGCTCACTGATTGGCCATCTTGACTTCTTCCTCAAAATAAGTTTATATTTTCCATCCCTTACTCCTTCCAACACAAATAAGGGACCATGAGCGTATACATATATATATAGAAAGATAGATATAGATAGATAGATGATAGATAGATAGATAGATAGATAGATGAATATTATGTACTCAAATCACTTTTATGTTATGAAATTAGTATGCATATCATAATTTTGTGGGTTCAAAATTTATGCATTACAGAATATAGAATATTGATTAATTAGAAGCTACTATACTCACATTGTGAAAACATAAAATTAGAAATTAAGCCAAACTGCATGGATAAACAATGTAAGGAAAAACTTCAAAATCTGTGGAAAATTTTCCACATTCTAAAAGTTGAAGAAATGCCATGTGTGGGCTGCCACCAGAGTGTGGACAACCAGACCCAGGTTTTTTCCAGTGAGTCAAGGACTGTGGGTAGAGAGAACAAGGCCACACCAGGAACCAAGTCCTGCTTGGGAAGCAGTGTCATGTGCGGGCTGCTCAGGAGTGGGCAAGGCCAGTGTTCTGATCATCTGTTTAGAGGATAGCAGTACTCAGTGTGGCATCTGTGGAGGATTGCCCTGAGGGTGGTAGCTATTGTTGATTCCCTATTGTCTTGTTTGGAAATCCTGTATTATTTTCATTGTTTTGTTGGGTTGAGATTTATTATCTTTTGTTTTGTTTGATTACAATAAATCCAGTGGTATGAACAGCTATTTCAAAGACAGCAAGATATGTTATAGTAGCCATTTTGAGTTCACTATTGTCTTGTTTTGAAGTCCTTTATTGCATTCATTGTTTTGTTTTTATTGTTTCTATTGTATTCTGTCCTGTTTGGTTTTTACTATGTCCAGAGGAATCTGCAGTTATTTTGAAGACAGCAAAAGGAATTATGGTAACCATTGTTGATTTTCTAATGTTTTGAATCACTTACATTGATTTATTCTGATTGGTTTTATTCTGTTTTGTTTTCCTTGGTTTTATCCTCTTTAAAATAAATTTTTATAAAAAGGAGAACATGAAAGCTAAAGACATAAAAGAATTATTGGGTGGATACTGTTGATTTAAGGACTACCAAATGGGGAAACACTGGAGTGGCAGGGGCATAGTATAATCCCACTGATTTCATCAAAGCAGCTATAAAGACTACATTGGAATCTCCCAGAATTAAAGTTGATGTCTAATTAAATTCATGCATACAAAATACACACACACACACATACAAACACACACACACACAATTACATACACATATGAACCATTTCAAGTTTGTTATCACCAAGCTACAAATTAATTAATTATTTTATTTATTTATTTATAAACAGGGTCTCATTATGTAGTTCAGACTGGCTTTGAGCTCACTATGCACTTGCCTCACTTCCCAAATACTGAGATTACAAGCGCATGCCACCAGATTTGGCTCCTTCTTTTCTTTCTTTCTTTCTTTCTTTCTTTCTTTCTTTCTTTCTTTCTTTCTTTCTCTTTCTTTCTTTCTTTTTTCCTTTCTTTCTTTCTTTCTTTCTTTCTTTCTTTCTTTCTTTCTTTCTTTCTTTCGTACCAGGGATTGGACTCATGACCTTGCACCTTCCAGGCAGGCACTTATGCTGCTGAGCTAAATCCTCAGCTTTTATTTATATTTTTAAAACTAAGTTTTGGCAATTTATAAGACCAGCAATAAGAAACTAATACATTCTAACTAGTTAACCATTCCTCTCTCACTCATTTTTTCATTTTTATCAGTATTTGTCTTCTACTTTATGTACTTACTTCCCCAAATAACCTACATTCCATAGATTATTATAGGTAGGGTATGAGTATGTGATTCTTATCAGTGAGTGTTGAAACATAAGAGTAAAATAATTAACACTGTGCTGAGTATAGCTCAATGAAAAAGCACTTTCTAGTCTAGTGTGTTCAATGCCCTAGGTTGTAGTTCCAGTACCAAGGGAAAAAACCTAAAGGATATTTTTTTTTAAGGAAAGAGATGTCAACTGACTATGGGGGAATAGAATCATGAAACAACCAAGAATTACTACAAAGGGTAATTTGTGTTTTTAACCTCTTTATTTACTTTGATATAAACACACTAGTCTTGGTCACTAAAATCATTCCAACTGGCAAATTTCTTAATACTTAATAATTAATACTTAAATAATACTTAAATAATTTTCTGGATTTATTTATTTAAACACTAGGCTTGAAGTAAGTTAACTTAGAATACCATTTTTGTTTAAATTTGTCTTTTCTAAACATTGACTTTCCTGAAACGTTTGCTTTTTAATGCATTGTCTAAAATACTTGAAAAAGGATAATTTTAAGATTCCATGTTGTAATGAAGAATCCAATATTTTATTTGTTAATTGGTATATTTATGAATCATATAAAAGCCTATCCCTCAGATTCTTCAAACATTTGGGTCTTTAGTTATAAAATTTAGAAACTGTTCTTTTCTCTGTAATATTATTTGATAATCTAAGACACATAAACTGATTTCTAGTAAGCAGCAACTTTGTTAAATGTCTTTATACAATAATGGCTTCCAAAATGGAAATTGGCAAGTATATATAGTGACAAAGGTGACAAGAATCTAAATTCATGTTTTGTGTAACATTTTCATTGGAAATTTTTATTTTACACATTTGCTGACAGGTTTAGACATTTCCCATATGTTAAAGCAAGAAATTATCATTTTTGCTAAGAATTCCACATAATTTATGCAGTGGAGTTAATCAAGTTCTGATACAAAAAAAAAGAAAAAGCCCAGTCCACCATTACAGATGAAATCAGAATTAATGAATACTAGAATTGATCACTTTAAATGTGATTCTCCTTAGTGCAAAGATTATACTTTGAATCACTATAAAGCTCAAGAGCACCTGTCTTATTCGGCAGAAATATAGGCATCAGTCTCCAAATCTAGTTGCACTCAGCTGACAGGTAGTTACTTAGGGAGACCATCCACAGGGAATGACTGAGATCCCATCTGCTTAAGCACTGGTTGCCAGTGATAGCAAAAGATAGGGAAGATCCATCATTCTAAGTGAAGGATCAATGGCCCAGCACATACTGTGAGAAAGCAAGTGAGGAGAGTGTTATTTTGTATTGGGGAAAAGTCAGAATGGTATTGACCCTCTCTAAGTTGTGGAGAATTGGATTTAAGGACACAGTTTCTACTGTGAGTGTTCCATGTACCTTGTTAAAGTCATTCAAGCAACATTTATACAAACCACTTCAAGTTGGTACCTATCATTAAAAAGAATAAAAATATCTTCATCCAACAATTCTTCAAAGAAAAAGAAAAAAGATAATGTCATGTGACTCTTAATCCTTTGAGGTGCAACAAACAAGTGAGCATTTAACACTCAAACAACAATTTTCTGGCATCAAACATGGGTTCTCTACTTGAACAGGATATAGTTCAATTAATCATGGACTCACAGACTATTGTATCTGGAGAATTCTGGATGCATTATTTAGTAAAATATTATCAAATTAAATGCTACCTAAAGAAGTTAAGGTATTGCCTCCATGACTGAACATTAACAAAATGCTGTTGGAGGACTAATGGGTAAAAGATAATCAACTGTTTAATTTTACACTTTGGTCTCTTCTACAACATGATGGTATTCTAATTAACCTCTTAGCAGATGTATTTTGGAAGGTATTATCATTATGTATCCAGCAATCACAAGTAAAGCAACATAATTAACTGTTGGAAAAAATACATAGAATTGATACCTAACATTTAACCCTTTCTTTGCTGTCCTGTACAAGCTGATGTATAAAAACTCAAACTGCAGACTGTCTTACAACTGCTACATGTGATTAAGCTTCTGCCAACTGGATGTACTTATAACTGTTTTTCCACAGTCAGTGTTATGAGCACATTTGGTTTATCTTTGGTCACAGTGACAAAGGTATTCATGGATATTTTAGGTGAAGATTTTATTTTTTTGTGGATCTTACTGACACTTACCACTCTCATAAGATTTTATTACTACCTGTTTACATAGTCAGTGGATAATATGACTCCCTGCTTCTTGATTTTAGCAGAGTTATCAGTTTCTCTAGACTTTTAATTTACTTGTACCTTTCTGAATAGTATTTCTGAAAGCCTAATAAATGGAAAATGATCTCTTTGTAATATGTGACAATTTAATATCACATACACTGATTGAATTCATTTCTCTCTTTTTTTCTTTTGGCTTTCAAGATACACACATACACACATAACTGAACTATGGTATAAGATTGGTAGGTATATTTTATATTTTCTAAAATATTCAGATAAAGATGTTGTGAATATTAAAAGAAAGCTTCATAAATTAAATAGATCTGGATTTGGACTCAAAACATCTAAGATTGTGGTAGTTTAGAAAAAGGCAATCATAAAGCCTATTCAGCTGTCAGAAGCAACCTGAATTTAGGACAACAATATCCACATTTCCTACACAGATTTTCAGCCATGTGCAGAATACCCTTCACATGCCCATTAGTGTATATATGTTAGTTTTGTGTCATTGTAGATATTAGCTTGAGTATAGAGCAGATACTGGGTAGAATAGAGTGTAGATGAAGAATTTAACATACGGTTAAATTAATGGGAGGTATTAAAGTATAGAAGACCTCTTAAAAGTGGAAGCTGTTAAAAAGAGATTTGGAAATGTCTTGGAAAGGGGGTGACACAATAATATAATGTTTTAAAGCATAACATGGGCAGTAATATATGAAACAGTAGAGGAACTGTATGTGAGAAATATTAAGATTAATGATGCAGGAAAGAAAGGCATAAATACAAGAGCAAGGTCTTTTAGCGAGGGATGATGTTGATAGCATAGGGATTCATTTTAGTGAGCAGTTAATTTTGGAAGATAGGCATCAATAAAGATTTTCATACATGACTATTATAGACATAAGATCGCAGGTTTAAACAGAGACACATGGCCTTAGAAAGAGGGCAGTAGGTGTTCCATGACACAGAACTTCTCAGCAAGGAGAGCTGCTCCCCTCCGCAGCCTGTGCACTGAAGTGGGGTATAAAGCTACAGTAAATGGAGCCCAGTGAAACAGAAGGATGCTTAGGAGAGTTATCTGGAAAGTTCACGAAGAAAATGATCTACAACCTAGGCAACAGTAAAACTAGACCATATAAAATTCATATAGGTCAAGTATATCTATGGGATTTTGTAGCTCAGCATACAAAATTAAAAAAAGAGAGAAACAAATTCTCCTTTAAACATGTGTCAATATAGCAACTTCAAGCAATATAAAAAAGAAATATATTATAATAAATGGTAATGCCACAATATGTAAATCAATTTTAGGTTTAATATAAATGTGAATAAACCTCCAAAAATATCATATATATGATTTTCAGTTATTTCATTTTTTCTCCCAAAATTTCAAATTGTGACAGAATTTTCAATGTAAAAGTCATTCAGATATTCTGGAGAGGCATTTCCCCCAGTTATGAGAGGGTCAATTTATACCCTCTAAGGAGAAAAATAAACTCTCCCCATGCCTGGTAGTTAACTTTCTAAACAATCCATCTTTCTTAGAGAGACCTTTATTCTCAGGCTAAGGAGTCAGTTTTGTTCCTATTCTCTCTCTGCCCACAGGATGGGTGAATGTAAAAATGAAAGAATGTAAGTTTTTTTATACAGAGGTTGAAGTCATCCCCTATCACCTTGACTTCATTCTGTTTATTAGCAGTCATTAAGTACAGCCCTAAATATAGGAAAATTAGATTGTTCCTTGTTGTGAAAGTAGAATCTGTTATAGATGATACATAATGTTCCCCAAAGTCTCATATGTCCAGAAGTTGACCATGGCACAGGGGTGCTCTTTTTACCAGAGGATTCATCAATAAATGCAGCCTTAGTGCTCACGATCCAGTTGGAGGTAGGTCAATCAGAGCATGAATCAAAGGGTGCAGTTGCTCTATCAAATAAAACCCCTGTGGTGTGCCCTCACCCACTGTATTCCCCGGGTCAGACACTGTGAATTCAAGCTCTTCCCTAAAGTCAAAGTGACTTTGAAAGATAAATATTTTGAATCATTTGAGTATATTGAGGCAGCAAAAATAATGCAACAAAACAATATTCTTTGTAACTGTTTTAGAAAGGGACACAATGATGGGTCAAATGTATTTGATGGAATATTCTGAGTGAGTTTAATGGCAAAATGGCTTTTAGGATTAAGTATGCGTTCACTTTATTTTTTGATCATACTTTGTTGGTCTAGAAAGAGATTTGAATAAATAAAAATAGTTGTTCCTTGTAAACTAGACATGAAATCCACTTTAAAATGGCAAACATTTTAAAAGAATGGTTGCAAAGAATATACACATAGAGATAGTAATCACCTAAAATGTACTCATTCGTTATCAGGAAATTGATCTTAATGAGGTAAGATTCCATGCTCACACAGAGCACAAATATCACAGAGAATTCAGTATAGACTATTTATATTATCCATTGTTCTCCTAAAAGTACACTGTAGCTTTGGGATAGTATATATAATGAGGATATTGCAGTATTGGTACAGAAACAGAGAATTTTTTTAGGATTCTAAATCACATCGGAGACAATGGTAAGATCTGACTGCAGTATAAGTCCATAGGAGGAAGGAAGGCTTCTGGTCCAGAAAGCTTTGGGGACTTTTCCAAGGAAAGAGCTCAGAACCCTATTTAAATTGATGTGATTTATAAACCAACCAAAATGATTTATGTGGCTAACACAAAAGATTTTAGAAGACTAAGCATACGGGTCAACTATGATCACAAGCTAATTTTAAGTTGAAAAAATTTCCATGCATGATGTTAGTACATTGTCTTCCTCCATTTTGTAGGTTAATCTCTCTCTCAGTGCACTCTAACAAAGGCATTATAACCTCTAAAAACATGGGACACATTCATTTTCTCAATTAATATGATATAAAGAACTGACTGCATTTTCTTTATATGCTTTTCTCCAAGCAAATGTTTAAGGCATCATAGTGTTAGATCAAAGTTAAATTCATTGGAAGTAGAAAGGAAAATGATTCAATGTAAACAGTATGTTGTTTGTATTTCTGATTGTATGATCTCAAGCAGCAGCTTCCATCACTCTCTGGATTTCTTTTTCTGTGGTTGGTATTTCAGTCATGGCTGGTTTGAAATTATATTTAAAAAAAAAACTAGATCAGTCTGAACTCTCTGGGTCCCCTGAACTGGTAGACTTTGCTTTTGGCAATCATATTACTCTGAACCTGCATATCTTCTGAGATTTTGCAGTGAGTGTCAGTATCTTCAGCTTGTAACAATAAACTTATTATTCTGGCATTTTCTTATCATAGTAATCATATTTGATCAACTCCAACTAATCCTTTTTAAGACAGTAGGATATATGGGAAAAAGATTCTGGATGCTATTTATTTTTTTCTTGTTTCTTTTTTAATGAGAAAAACAGAAAAATCAAGAAGGAAACAACTAAAAAAGCAAAAAAAGCAAAATGATGTTAATGACAACAACAAAACAATGCCAACATAGAATTTCGAAACAAGATGACAGGAATTTAACAATGGTTGTTATATTGCATATTGTAATTGCTCAGGGTACCAGATAGAGACATGCAAGATTGATCAAACAATAAAATTTCTCTTTGAGCAGTTTCTTTCCCTTTTACTATATTTATGGTAACTTTTGGATCTTATTTACTTTCAGTGTTTTATACTAGCAAGGCAATATGTTGCTTACACATGCAAGTTTGATTTATTTCACTTATGACTATGGTTTCTAGTTATAGCCATTTACCTATAAAAGCCTCAAGTTTATCATTCTTTATGGTTGAGTAGTATTCCAGTATAGAAAAAAATTTTTTTTATCCATTCCTCAGTTGACAGGCATTTGGGTCATTTCCAAGATTTAGCTTTTACAAATTGTGCTGCTATAAACATGAGTGCACATATATCACTGTGGTATGTTTTCAACTTTTTTGGGAATACCAAGAAGGGGTATAGCAGTTTTGAATGGGACCACTAACTCTAAGCTTTTTGAGGAATCTCCATACTGATTTCCACAGTGGTTGTACCAGTCTACACTCCCACCAACAATAGAGAAAGCTTCCTTTTTCATGACAGTACCACCAGCATTTGTTATTGGTTAATTTCTTGATGTTAGCCATTCTTTCTGAAGTGTGATGATATCTCAGTGTAGTTTTAATTTGCATTTCTCAAATAACCAGTGATGTTGAACATTTTTTCATATACTTATTTGCCATTTACATTTCTTCATCAGAGAACTGTATATTCATCTCAAATGCTCAATTTTGGATTGAGTTTTTAAATTTGGGGAACCTGATGTTTTTCAATTCTGTAGACATTCTAGATAAAATTCCTTTGTCTGAGGGACAGTTGCAAAAAAATATTTTTTCCAATCTATGGGTTCTCTTTTCACTCTGTTGGTGATTTCCTTTGATGTGCAAAAACATTTTAACAAGACAAGGTCCTGGTTGTTGATTCTTTGAAATACTTTCATGTAGTTGGGTTTTTGTTCATGAACTCTCAGCCTACACCATGTCTTTGAGATTTTTACCTACTTTGTCTTCCAGTAGGTTTAGTGTTTCTGACTTAATATTTAAATCTTTGATACATTTTGACTTTAGTGCATGGTGATAGGCGTGGATCTAGTGTAAGTCTTCAGCATGTAGAAAGCCAGTTTTCCCAACACCATTTATTAAAGAGGTTGTTTTACAACCAGTGAACATATTTGGCCCCTTTGTCAAAGATGTGGCTGAGTGTGTCTGTAGTTGTGTCTGTGTCTTCTGTTCTGTTCCACTGATCTTTAGATCTGTTTTTTTTTCTACCAGTACCATGTTTATTTTATTATATCAGCTTTGTAGCATAATTTCAAGTCTGAGATTGTGATGTCTCTTGCCTTGCCTTTGTTGCCCTGCATTTCCTTTACTGTTCTAGGTCTCTTCTGTTTTCAAATGAATTGTAGGAATGTTTTCTCTAGATTTATGAGGTATGCTAATGGTGTTTTGGGTGGGATTGCATTAAATCTGCATAACAGTTTTGGGAGTATGGTTATTTTCACAATTTATTTCTTCCTATCCATGAGCAAGGAATATCTTTCCATTTTCTAATATCCTCTTCAATTTCCTTTTTCAGAATACTGTAATTTTCAATATATACATATTCTACTTCCTTTGTTAGATTGATTCCTAAATATTTCATTTTTTTATGTTATTGTGATGGGTGTGGTTTCATAATTTCTCTCTCAGTGAGTTTGTGTTTTGTGTACAGGATGCTATTGACTTTTTGAGTGTTGACTTCATACTCAGATAAGGCACTGGGTTTGCTTATTAGGTCTAAAAGTCTGTTAGTGGAGTTTGGGGGTCTTCTATGTAAAGTATCATGTCATCTACAAGCAATGATAATTGAACCTTTTATTTTTCTAAATTTATTCCCATTATTTTTCTCTTTTGTCTAATTGCTCTGGCTAATGTTTCCTGAACTATACTGAACAGTAGTGCTGATAGTGGACAACTTGTCTTGTTCCTGATTTTAGAGTGAAAGCTTTCGGTTTTTGACCATTTAGTATGATGTTGGCTTTTGGTTTGTTATAGATAAGTTTTATCAAATTGAAGTAAAGACCATCTATTCCAATTTTCTCTAGGGTTTTTACCATGAATGAGTGTTGAACTTTATCAAAAGCTTTTTCTGCATCTATTGAGACAATCACATGATTTTTGCCTTTGGATCTGTTAATGTAGTCTATTGTTATTGATTTGCACATGTTGAACCATCCTTGCATACTTGGGATGAATCCTACTTGGTCGTGGAGTGTAATCTTCTTGATGATTTGCTGCATTCTATTTGATAGTATTTTATTGAGGATTTTGGCATTTAAGTTCATTAGAGAGACTGACCTGTAGTTTTCTTTTTTTTTGGTTGGGTCTTTCTCTGGTTTAGGTTGGATGCTATTTAATGTAAAATACTGAATCAGTAACCACTGCCCAGGAGTTTATGAATAAAAAAATTAAATATTACTCCATGTTTTAGAAATTATAAATGATACTTCTTAAATGTCTACTTTTGTTGTTATTTTTAGTTTCTCTCATTTGATCCATTATTGTTAGAAATTTCTACTAAATAAAATGTTCTCAAACTTTTATTTTGCAAGCTGTATTTTTGGTGCATATTACAAAATCTGTTTGTCCTAGGGTTTTGAAACTATCTATGAAAGTATTAACAGTTTCCTTCTAATTAGAATGCTGTAGGCCTAAAAGTTTGTTTTGTGCAAATTGGGGTTTATTGGTTATATATAGCAATGATATATCCAAACAGCATGGCATTGTTTCAATATATCAAATACCTTACAATTTTGTGACGCTTATATAATTAAATTTTAGTTGTCATGAAAAGCTCTCATAATTAATAATTATTCTGACTTACTGGATCTAAGGTAGCTTTTCATAAAGACCATACTGAAGCAGGTGTGGCAACACACTCCTGTAATATCAACACTGAGGGAGAATGAGGGAAAGGAATCACAAATTCAAGTATTAGGCACCTAAGTGAGATCATGTATCAGAATAAAAAGATATGAAAGTTTGCCAATGATAAAGTGCCCTAATTTCAGCTCTTAGTAACTTAAAACTAAACAAAACCAAACAAAACCACAAAACATTATATTGTTTATGGTAAGGTCATATCGTAAGTTGCTTCTTAGTTACCAAACTAACCCATGATACTACTACTAGCATTATTTTCAATTTAGAGTTCTGAAATATAAAAACAATTTTCATTTAATAGGGAAATTTATGGTTTTAAAAATTGTGTAATCACATTTAATCCTTAACATATCTGTCTAAATGGGTAAGTCATGGAACTTCACCTGTGAGTCTTATCCCTGGAAAAAAAGCTCAAATCAACTGTCACATTTTTAATTATAAGTTCAGAGGTAATTCATTCGATGTTTGCCACATGCTGTTTAAAGGCATTAGTAATTTCATGTGCAGAAAGTCACATGCTGCAGAACAGTGTCTGGTGTATATGTTAATCATAGAGGTAGCCTCTTCTAAATGAGAAAGATTAGAGTCCCTTGGTTACAACAGAAAACATTAACAGAATGTGATGAAATGCTAGTTCAATGATACCTCTCAAACTTCAGCAATCACACAAATATCAAGTGTGTATAAAATGAGAAATAAAATTAACCATAAAATATGATATCATGTTTAGATTCAAATGCTGTTTTAGAAATTGTTCAATAGGTTTTATTGTCAAAATAGGACCTTGATAATACAAGGAATTGGGCTCCATGTACAAGTTCTGGCATAGAGCTTATCAGTTCTATAGGACTACTTCAGGTATTCCCCCTGTCTTGGAACTGAGCAGGAGACTGGATGAGTCAAAAGAGAAAACAAGGAAAACCACAGCTCAGCGCACCAGCTGAAGTACATCTGGGTGCTTCTGTTGCTATGTAACTTCTCTTGTTGATTCTCTCATTGCTGCATACTAAATAAATCTTTTAGACCTCTGTACTCATTTCTTGCCTGTATTTAAATTCTTTGGGAAAGATGTTTGGGAAAACTCTTGATACAAATTTTCATACATCTGACATATATTTAACTGGTCAAACAAAGCAGTCTTGTTGAAAGTAACTTCTTCACCTTTTTTACTATAGAAGTTTGGTTATGAAGTCAGCAGAGATAAATTAATATTTGCATGTAAATTAATAATTTACATACACTTGTATGCAAATAAATCTTTTCCATAATATCCCCATTGCACTGTTACATTTAAAATGCCAATCACATTTTAAAATTCTAATATGTTCACTTGAGTTTATGTAGCTTCATTGAAACATGAGTCTTTGCCTCTGTTTAAATTCCAAAGTAAACATAAGAGTTTCCTGCTGTGACAATTTTCTGATAAACGAATATTTTCCTGTTTCTTCTTAACTTTAGAACTGTAGGAACACAACACTATAATGTGTATAAGTCCATTTTCTCTTATAAAAGTACTTAAAATTATTAAAGGGATACACCGCAGGTACATACCTGGGGATCAATTTTGCATTTACTCTGCCTTTCTGAAGTAACTGAATGTTCCAGGTCATGGAACACATCTACGCAGTTCTGTGAAAGAAACATACTAAGAGCTCATTAGATTGCATTTGTCTAATTCAGCACTTTGGCCTTTTTTGGGCTGACATTTATCTCTATGAGATATGTAAGGAAAGAATTTATTAATCTAACTAATAGTGCATATGAATCAACAGACCATTCAAACTACTTAAGGTAATAAATGTTTTAGAGTTTTACTTACACTTTCAAAGCACCCATTTGATGTCAAATAATTGAAATGCTAATGTTAAATAGTTCTTAGTTAAGCAGTAAGTCACTTCCCCCAAGAGGTTTCACTGAATAAAGGTTCTTCCTAAAATGAAAAATGCAATTTTAATAGTATTATCTGGAAACATTTTTGAAATGTACATTTCAGTATTTATAGCATTTCAGAAATACATTTATCTAATTTCTTTATTGAGTATTTATAATATTGTCAAAAATGAACATATGAGTATGTGAATAATTAGATACTGTTTTCTAAATTCATAGTTTGAATCATCTTAGCTTATTAAACTTGGTATCATAAAGTATTATAGAATATTGTACGATAGGACATCATATCACTTTTTTAAAACATTGAATATTATCATGTTTAGGTTTCACAATATAGACTTTTGTATAAGAGAAAAGGAATCTCCAGAAGGGGTTGAGGAAAAGGACAGGGGGTAATGGTATAGCAATGTATCAAATGCTCCAGGCAAGGAGCAGGGCCCAGAACCCAACCCAGGGCTGTGACTGCACACTGCAGCAGCATCCCAGCACACAGGCGTACTTGGAACTCTGCTCCCTGTGGTAAGGCCATGCCATATGTCTGGGGCCAGCCTGAGATGGGGGAGAGCAACCAGCGACCCTAGCTGGCCATGCCCAGTGAACTCAGGGCAGTGAGCAGGGTACAGAATCCAACCCAGGGCCATGACCCCGCATTGCAGTGCAACTGAGACCACAGGGCAGTAAGACCATGCCCTGAGTCTAGGGTTAGCCTAGTGGGATTGAAGGACCAAACACTAACTTGAAAGGGAACAGTGGCAAAATGAAAAGGCAAAATGCAATCTTAAACATCTAGTCCAACAGAAACAAGTACAGGAGATGTTGAAATTGAGGACTCCAAAAGTAACATATCAGAAATCTCTGAAAAGACAGCAAGTGAAAAAAAAAAATAAAAACTCCATGAGGCTACAGAGGAAATCAAATTAGAAGTACTCTCCCATGTAAAGATTGAAATGACAACCTTAGTAAAGGAATTGCTGAATACAGCTAAAGAAGAAATAGAGAAAAAAGTACAAGAGCATGGGATACTGATTGAAACCTTGAATGAACAATATAGAAAACAAGCAGAGCTTATGAAGCAAACTCAAAGAGACATACAAGAAGCAAAATTTTCTATTGAAAGCATGCAAAACTGCTTAAATGAAGCTGAGGATTGGATTTCAGACCTTGAGAACAGGATCGCAATTAGTAATCAGGAAAGGATAGAAATTTTTAAAATAACAAAGCAGCATGCATTGACAATCCAGAAGCTTCAAGATGATGCCAAGAGCAACAATATAAGATTAATGAAGATACAGGAGTCAATGCAAACAATATACGTAAAATATTCACAGAAGTAATAGCAGAAAATTTCCCAAACATGGGAAAAAATCTGATATGCAGCTAAGTGAGGCATATAGAATGCCAAACAGTCACAATCAACATATATCCACACCCAGATACATAATAATTAAGACCTCAGAATACAGCATAAAAACAGAATACTAAAAGCTGTTAAAGACACAACTCACCTATCAAGGAAAGCCGCCTGTTAGAATCACAGCAGACTTTTCAGCACAAATCCTCAAGGCAAGACCAGCTTGGAGTGAGGTATTTCAAACCCTGAAAGAAAACAACTTTCAACCCAGACTGATATACCAGGCAAAACTTTCATTCAAATTTTATGGAGAAACAAGATACTTCCATGAAAAATAACAACTCATGAATTTCATGTCCACCAAACCAACCCTAGAAAGAGTATTGAAAGACATACTAGACAGAGATAAAAATGACCACAATCCCCAAAACAACAACAGAAAGAAACTACCAGATAGGACAAGCAATTAAATAAGGGGAAAAGCTAGAGGCCAACAACTGGAAAATAACATGGCTAAGTTGAGCCAGTACATATCAGTGATTTCCATAAATGTAAATGGCCCTGATTCACCTATCAAAAGAAATAGATTGACAGCATGGATCAAGAAACATGATCCCACAATATGCTGTATACAAGAAACACATCTGACCCAAAAGGAAACTCATAGATTAAAAGTCAAAGGATGGAAAATAGTATTCCATGCAACATGAACCCAGAACAAAGCAGGGGTAACTATTCTAATTGCAGACAACTTGAACTTCAAACCTAAAATTTGTCACTACAGACTTGTTAGTTGAAAAATTCAAGAGGAAGAACTAACCTTTATAAATATATATGCACCAAACACAGGAGCACCCAACTATGTAAGACTGACATGAATGGACATGAAAAACCAAATACACAAGAACACAATTATAACAGGAGACCTTAACAGCCCATTGTCACAAATAGATAGCTCAACTAGACAAAAAGTCAGCAAAAAAATAATAGAACTGAATCATACCTGTGAGCAATTGGACTTAGTAGATGTTTATAGAGTGTTCCACCCAACCACATTAGAATACACATTCTTCTCAGCTGCGCATGGGACATTCTCCAAAATAGACCATATATTATCCCATAAAACATTCTTAAGTAAATGCAAAGGTATTGAAATTATCCCATGTGTAATATCTGATCACAGTACACAGAAATTGGAAACTAATGGCAAAAGAAACTGCAAAACCTGCATAAATACATGGAAATTAAATAACAACCTTTTGAACAACTAGTGGACTACAGATGAAATTTAAAAAGGAGTAAAGCAATGCCTACAATTCAATGAAGCTACGGAAACAGCATACTATAATCTGTGGGATGCAATGAAAGCAGTTTTAAGAGGGAAATATATAGCAATAAATTATCATATCAAGAAAACAGAACAAGCACAAATAAACAATCTAATGCTCCATCTCAAACTTCTACAAAAAGAAGAGCAAGCTAAACCCAAAGCTCACAGAAGAGAGGAAATTGTAAAGATTAGAGCAGAAATCAATGTCATTGAAACTAAAAAAAAATATATGAAGAATAAATGAATTAAAAAGCTGATTTTTGAGAGAATAAAAAAATTGACAAACCCCTAGTTAAACTTATTGAGAGAAAGAAAGAGAAAACCCAAATTCATGCAATAAGATCTGAAAAGGGGGAAATTACTACAAATCCCATGGAAATTCAAAAGATCATGAATATCTACTTTGAAAATCTCTATTCACATAGAGTGGAAAGCACAGAGGAAATGGACAGATTCCTAGAAATATATGAACTACCAAAGCTCAACCAAGAAGATATAGCAATTTTGAACAACCCAATATCAGCTATTGAAATTGAAAATGTAATTAAAAACTTACCAACAAAGAAAAGCCCAGGTTCTGTTGGAGTCACAGCTGAATTCTACAAGAAATTTAGAGAAGATTTTATGCCAATACTCAAATTCTTCAATGAAATTGAGAAGAAAGCAATCCTCCCTAAATCATTCCTGGAGGCAAGGATCACTCTGATACCAAAACCAGAGAAAGATCCAACCAAAAAAGAGAACTATAGGCCAATCTCACTAAAGAACATTGATGCAATGATTCTCAATAAACTACTGTCAAATAGGATGCAACAAATCATGAAGAAGATTATACATCATGACCAAGTGGGGTTCATTCCAGGAATGCAGGGATGGTTTAACATATGCAAATCAATAAATGTGATACACCACATCAACAGAGCCAAAAACAAAAACCACATGGTCATCTCAATAAATGCAAGAAAAAGCTTTCAATAAAGTCCAACACATGTTCATGATAAAAACCCTTCAGAAACTCGGAATACATGGTGTCTACCTCAACCTTATAAATGCCATCTATGACAAACCAACAGCCAACATAAAAATAAATGGACAAAAACTGAAAGCTTTCACTTTAAAATCAGGAACATGACAAGGATATCCACTATCAACACTCCTTTTTAATATAGTTCTGGAAACACTAGCCAGGGCAATCAGACAAAAGAAAGAAATAAAAGGAATAAAGACAGGAAAGGAAGAAGTTAAATTATCACTATTTGCAGATGACATGATACTCTATATAGAAGATCCAAAAATCTCCATTAAAAGACTACTAGAGGTAATAAACAAATTCAGTAGTGTAGCTGGATACAAAGTCAATGCTCAAAAATCAATATCATT
>PVLA01009454.1:42070-75002 GCA_004027455.1 Hydrochoerus hydrochaeris | reverse complement strand
TGGCGTCCTCTATGACAGTGCCCTCAACATTTTTAGCATCAGAAAATGGTTTCATGGGTTTCGAGTGGATTCCGGCAATTACATCTCCCGTGCGCTGTATTTTTATGATCATCGCCTTGTAACACATGTTGGGATCATCACACAGCACCCGCTGCAGTCCGTGGGAGCCTGGAGCTCGCCTTCCGCCTGGGGCTGGGAGGCCAGGACCACGGCTGTTGTAGTCAGGGGTTGTGAGGAGAACAATTAGAATCAGGACATGGAGTTTATAGTATTATTTGATGATGGTCACCCAGAGTTAAACATAAGAAAGTGCCAGAAATCTGTGCAAAAACACTAAAGACCCAGAATAGTCAGCCAAGGGTCTGGATCCCACAGCAATGTCCTGCATGAATCCAGCTGAAGACCCAGAGCCCATGACAATGCCTCCCGGGAGTCCACCTGGAGGTCTAGAGCCCATGAGAAGGATTCACACCAGTCTGTTTTACGGGTCCATGCTGAGAAGTCACAAATGGAAGCTAGAAAGTCTATGCCAGCGGGGTGAAGGAGCTGTGCTGGTAGGTTGAGTGTTCTACGCTGGAGCTGAGAAGTCACGCTCAAAACAAAGACCAGGGCTCCCTTGAAAAACACCACAGCATCCTCAGCAACAGTGAGGTCCTGAATAAGTATAGTCAAGTACACACCAGGAAGCCAGTGTGACAAGCTTCTCTTGGAGATTAAATGACACACATCTTCCCTTCTGGAGCCAGGAAGCGATGCTTGATGTAAGGACCAGAGCTCCAGGAGAACCAACAGCTCAAAATAGCAACACTTAGAGAAACTCACAATGCCTGGCTTGTTTTCTCCACATCTCTATTTATGCTGGTAACTTTCCTCAGCCGGGCTATCTATGCTCAGCACCGTGCTGATGTAATCCAGCTGGCTTTCAGCTGACCACCAGTTTTCAATCCATAACAGTGGCACATCATTTCCTCCAGAGATCCAGTACGCTCTGGAGCTGTCATAGTCTGTGTCATGGTTACTTTCCTCTCGGTGCTGGGACAAAATTACCTGACACCCAACATGAAGGAAGGAAAGGTTTATTTAGCTCACAGTTTGTGGAGGTTTCAGTCCAAAATCAGCTGGCAGGGGGGCAGCACTTCAGAAGACAGCAAAGCAGCAAGAGCAAGGGGTGGAAGGGAGAATGAGCCTCCTCCTCCCTCTCCATGGCGGGGCCAGCGCTCACACGGACTGTGCCCTCCTCTTGCACAGGCTGAGAATTTTTACAAAGTGACCCCTGCTTCCTGCTGAGTCTCTTAGTTACAAAACTTCTCAAGTTGACACCATGTATCGACCATAAACAGTGGTAATCCTGCACAATACTAAACGTCTACCACAGGATCTCACAGTCCCACTTGTGGGTATAAATCTAAGAGGAGTAAAAACAGATGGCTAAACAAAAAATTTACACACAAATGTCCTTAGGATTATCCTCAACAGCTAAAAAGTATAAAAGAACCCAAAGTCAATCAACTGAGGAATCAATAAATAAAATGTGGTATATCCAAACAATGAAATACTATGTACCCATAAAAACAAATGAGGTTTTGATATGGTACGACATGAATGATCTTTGAAAACATTATGCTAAGAACTTAGCCAGTCATAAAAGACCACACGGCGTAAGATTCCCCTCATTTTCTGAGTCCAGTATTGGTAAATACTGACACAAAGCAGTGTTTGCCTAGAGCTGGGAGATTTGTGGGTGAGGGGAGGGACTGCTAAGGGATGTGGTGCTTCCTTTTAGGGGGTTCTAAAATTGATTTTGGTGACAGTTGCACAGCTTCTGTGTGTACATTAAAAATCAGTGACTGTGCACTTTAAATGGTGAATCACATGGTCTGTGCACAGTAATCTCAATAAGGCTATTATAAAAACAAAACCTGGCATCAGGCCAGGCTGGTGTTCCAATTTCAGTAGTAACCTGAAGGCAGGGCCCACAGGGCTTGGCAGGGCTGACAGTGGTCTCCCAGGGGAACAGTTAAGAGGTCCCTGTTCTCTTGTCACAGTTCTGTCTCCCTGGATTATGACATTTAGGAAGTTCCAGCCTCCAACCCAAAAGTCCCCATCCTGTCCTAGCTAGGCCTCTTCAATTGTGGGGAGCATCCCAGATGCCCAGCTGGGATGTGACACATAGAATGGGCTGTGCCCTATGTGAAGACTTCAACAAGCCTGACAGGCTGGGAAGACACAAGCAGTCCTCGCTGATGCCTAGAGGTGCCTGGAGTACCTACATGGCCCCCAGGCAGACCACCGTGGAGGAGATGTATGTTTGCCCAGGTCTCTAGCAGGGTGGCTCTCCCTTTAATCCCAAGTATTTGAAACCTACACACTCAGCACTAGAGATGACAGTGGGACAGGGGTCTGGAATGCAGTAAGTGGTCACTAAGATAAAGGAGGGATCCCTCTGTGTCCTGACCTGCCACCACCAGGGCTCCACATAGGTCTGTTCTTGAAGCCACTCTGAAAACTTCAGACAGCTAGGAGCTTAGCAAGGAGCTGAGACTGATGGATTCCAAGGAGGAGGGATGCTGCTGCACACTGGTGACCAAGGGAAGGATGCCAAGAGGCCCTGCCAAGAGCCCCCGAAGCATTATCTCTGGAGCTTTAACCATGGCCTTGGTGGCTGCCACACACTAGGTGAAGGTCAACACTCAGTGTCTGGCTACTGGGAGCAGCAGGCCTTCCACCTACACCTGTGAGTCTAGAAAGAGGTTTCCAACTCATTGGGTGTCTGGGGTGAAGATGCCCAGTGTTGATGTTGCTCCTAGGACCTGCAAAGCATCACTGCCCAATAGGATGCAAGTCGACTCTGGGGAGAGAGGACATTCTGGGGTGGCTGTTGGCCTGCCAGGTTCATCTCTCTACAGAGTGAGACTGTACTCACAGGCAGGGCTCCCCCAGGAATGCTGTTCTAACACTGATGCTTTTAGAGCTAGAAGGGCTTCCTTTCTTAGATTTCCTTCACATGCCTGTGTGGAGAGAGGGGTTTCCGGCTGGAGGACATAAATGATGGTTGCCCACTGCCATCACTCGCGGGTCTAATACTTCCTGGGGACGGGGACCCAGATCCCTGAAAGTCCCCCTCTCCCCGCAGTTCCAGCAAAGATGGTGAAGACCAAGTCGCTGTGATGTTGCTGCCCCAGAAGACACACCGGAGGGAGACACAGCAGCTTCGTTTTTGTCAGGAGACAGGAGAAGCTGTCTTGGATTTAGATTAAAAACAAAAACGTCTGCTCACAAGTGTGAGATCAATGATTTCCAAATGCTCCATGGAGGACTCAGGCAGAACAAGTGTGAAACCCGCTGGCCTACAGGCAGCCTGGATCCTTCCCGCAGAGGGGACCGGTCGCCAAGAGCTGAGGGATCTGAGGGAGGGGGAGGGGAGTGGGGCAGGGTGGGGTGGGGGAGGACGATGGGACAGCCATGGCAGAACCTCAGCACCTCGGCCCACAGGGCCACCTGCGGGTCCCGCCTGGGTCCTCCTTGCTGGCCTCAAGCCCCAGGGAGCTCTGGGTGGCAGGGACACTTCCACCCAGAGCAGGCTGCCCTCCTTCCTTCCCTGCAGTGCCCAGGGCCTGGCTGCTCTAGAGGAGGACAGAGATTTACTGCCCTCTGCCCTGGGCACTGTGGCCTGGACCTTTGTGCTTCGGCTGCTCACAAGCCCTTGCAGCCTCCCGCCAGGCTGACCCTGGGGACAGAGGAGGAGGAAGTTCAGAGTGGCAGACTGTGGTGGTTGTGATGGGTGACCCTGGTAAGGAGGGCAGTGAGCCATGGAGGGTTTCAGAGGGAGGTCATCCTCCCAGGGTCCCGAGGGGGCCTCCTGGTCAGCACTGAAGCCTTGGCCTCGCCCCTCACAGCTGGGCCCCCAACCCCCTGAGGACTGTGACCCTGCCTCGGTGAGGTCACTGCTGCGAGGTGATGCCCCATGCTGCAAACAGCCCCTGCACTGTCCCCAGCCTCCAGGGGGCAGGGGCAGAGCTAGAAATAGACCCACAGTGACCCCAGCCCAGCCACACAGTGCGGGCCGCTGGTCCCTCACAAGGCTGCCTTCTGTGCTCTGTGAGTCTGTCACAGCCCCTGCCTGGCCCAGCTGTGGCCCCTTGCCTCTGATCCTGTCCCTGTGGGCCGGGTGGGAGGGGGCAGACCACCCTGAGCCTGCCGGGAAAGATTCTCTACTCAGTCAGAAGGAATGGTGCACTGCTGACACAGCCGGCCTGCATGGACTTCAGCGGGTCGGACGTTGTCCCCAAGCAGCTCACTGCCCCATACTGATGCGCTGGCAGGTCTTGGGCTGGGAGTGTCCAGATGGTGTCCCCAGAGCATCCCCAGTTGCTGCATGGTCCCTCGCACCCCTGCCAGGCTCTGCCACACACAGCAGCTTCTGTCTCCTTCTTGCTGAGGCCCAGCTGTGCCCTGGACCCTCGGCTTTCCCTCTCCATGGTGAGATCAACCTCAAGGTGATGGTGCCCACAGAGTCCTCCCTTGACTGGGGTCAGGTTCCCAAGAGCTGAGCCCCACGCTGCCCACAGCTTGATCACAGCTTCCCGTGGAGGCGCCAGGGCCATCACAACCAGAGGGTCACGCCCAAGGTTTGCAGAGGGTCACACCCAAGGTTTGCAGAGGGTGGCAGATGTGTGTGCCTCTGTGCATGCGAGCATGTATGTGCATGAGCCTGGGTGTGTGTGCACACTCGTGTGCCTGGGCTGAGCTGACCCTGGGCCCCTCCCACCCTCAGGCCAGCTGGGCGGATTCGGATTCGGGGAGCGCTTTGTTCTTCCTCCGGCTGCCGCCCCAGAGACCCTGCGAGGAGGTCACTGCTCTCAGACTGCAGGGGAGGGAGGGAGGGGAGGCGCCCAAGGCTGCGGCGGAGGCCCCTGCAGGACACGGCGCAGCCAGATTGCACCTCCTCGCATGTCCCTAGGAGCTGAGGCGCACAGAGGGGGAAAGAAAGGATGTTCTGGGGGTTTCCGGGTTCAGCCAGAGCAGACCGGGCGCTTGTGCTGCCTTCTCGGAAGAAGAGAGCAGGAGGGGCAGGAGGGGGCAGGCGGGCGAAGGGCTGAAGCCCAGGGCCCTGAGGGATCTGCATCTCCTTCCCCTCCCATTCCCCGCCAGGGCAGGGAAGAGCGGTGCTCACTGTCCCCGGGACAGGGAGGCTGGTGCTCAGGGACGGGGACACGTAGGACTCAGGCCGCGGCAAGACTCCTCCACCCACTGCACCCACTTCGCTGTCCTGAGTGGGAAGCGCCAGGCCTGGACCGCCCGGCCTCTCACATGGAGCTCAGAGAGTGGGCACCAGCTGCGGCCCCACGGCCTCCTCAGGATGGCTCTGGGCAGCAGGAGGACCTGCCCCTCCCAGGCCAGCTCCGTGCTGCCTGGGGCCTGTGGCAGGGCCGCCTCTAGCACCCGTGCCACACTGCACGGAGCCTCGGGGCCCCTGGCTTCTCTGCCCCTGGAGCCTCCTGCACGTCCCCGGCTGGAATCAGGCCCAGAGGGACTCTGAATGAGCCGGGAGGGACCTGGAGAAGGGGTCAGCAGGACAGTGGGGATGGAGACAGGCTCTGGGCAGAAGCTGAGCCACAGAGGGAGAGGGACCCGGAGGGACACGCGGGCACTGTCTCCACAGTGGCAGAGGCCACAGAGGGGTGAAAGACCGCTTCCAAAACGGGTGTTAGGCTGCACCTAGCTGTCCCCCAAAGCCTCACAGTCACAGCGGGTCTTTCTCAGAGGTGCCTGGACCTCTGAGGGTGTGTGACTGACTCGTGGTGCAGTGAGGATCAAGGGCGCCAGGATGCAGGGTGTGAGTGCTGCCCCCCAAGTAGCCAGGATAAGACACACGGGAGAGGAAGAGCTGTGGCCAGCCCTTGTTGCCCTGCTGCCTTGTGTCCACCACAAACGGTTTCTCCTCTGCTGGGCCCTGTGCCTCGGGGCCGGCAATGATGAGCGGAAACCTCAGCCGAGTAACCCTGTCCTCCCTCCACTTTGTTGTGAGGTATTTTGTCTCAGCAACGAGAGAAAAAGAAACTAAGACACCAGCCTTGGCTGTGTTGGGAGTCTGGGCAGCGTAAGCAGTAATTAAGCAATGTTTTAAGTTATTATTTGAGGGAGAAATGAAATGTCCAGAAAAAGCAAGGGGGTGGCCTCTATGTCACAGCTCAGTGGTGACAGGCACAGGCCATTGCTGTGACCAGAACAAGGGTCCTGATATGACCCCGGCTACCATGGGAAGGGGACAGGAGGGTGATGCAGATGACCCTGATGGCAAGTCCAGGAGAGCCGGGCCAGGCGCCAACCTGCGGAAGGCCTGCCCTGCGCGGAGACCTTGAGGGAGGGAATAGCGTGGGCAGGGAAGAGTGGGGACAGCGCTGCTGGCCACGAGCTGCCTGCACGGGGCCCTAAGTAAATTATAAAATACGCCTGCATTTTCTAAGAGCAGAGGCAGTAACAGGGCAGGAGGATGCAGGGGCACAGACCCCGGGACAGTGGGAAGAGGCAGCTGGGTGCAGGAAAGGTGGGGACTCGGCGGAAACCCGGGGCTGGCCCCTCTCATTGCACTGGCCCTGAGCATGGTGGTGACCCTGCCCAGACTCTGCTTCCGGAGGAGGAACACCCATCCCTGAAGCTCACCGGGTACCCAGGCTAGGCCCACAACCCTGGATTCAGGGGGCACAGCAGGGACCCTCTGCCCTCTACCAGCATCTTCCAAAGGAACTCTCTGGGTTGCCATGGCAACAGGAAGGCCCCGGAGTCCGGTTTGCAGAAGACATTTTTCCTATTAGGACCTTGGCTGCTGGGGCTCAGTGGGACCCGGTCATGCTGGCGTAACGCGGGGCTTCCATGCTGTCTGGGCCACTGCCGTGGCTCATGCAGCCTCCAGGCCACAGCTGTGAGATTGGCAGAGCCAGCCAGGGGTGGTGGTGCATGCCTGTGACCCCAGCACTCGGGAGGCTCAGGCAAGGCCTCTGCACAACCCCCCACACACACCGCGAGGGCAGCTCGAGGACAGACCCTCGGAAGTGGCTAGAGGACCCAGCGGACTCCCAGCAGCCTTCTCAGCGCAGCCGTCAGAGGCCAGGGGAGCATGGAACACGGTTTCCAGGCCAAAGAAAACATTTCCAAACCAGGCTGATGCAGCCTCAAAGGTGGCGTCCAAAGTTGATGGAAAAGCAAGATACTTTCTTGATAAAGAACAGCTAAAGAAACTCGTGACCACCAAGGCAGCCCCCAAACATTCTTGGAGACCCTAGAAAGAGACAGGGGCACTCTCCATGCCAAGAGGCCAGCGAGGCAGCGCCAGCGCCCATGGGAGAGGCTGGTCTGGGCATCGGGCCCCTGCTGGCCGGGAGAGGTCGGGTCCCTGGTTGGCAGGAGGCTTTGTGTGCCCCCACCTCTGTGTGTGTTGGGAGAGGAGGTCTAAGTGTGCACGCTCTTACTCACACTCGCTTTCCATCCCCAGTGCTGGCAGCGTGTGAAGTGTGCCTGGGGTCTCAGGGTGCACCTGTGTCCCCTGCGGCGTCCCCTGTGGCTGCTCTGAGTGACGGATGAGGCTGGAGCGTGAGGTGGGGCCCTTCTCCTGCCCAGTGTCCTGCGAGCCCTCTGCCCTCCCTGTGTTCCAACCCAGTGCCAGCACCTGACTTGAGTGTGCCCGCCTCCCTGGCACATTTCCCTGTCCCCTCCCACCTCCCCTCCGCCCGCCCAGGCTGTCTCTGCACAGCGGACTTCCAGCCACTTCCAGTGTGGCTCAGCCACTGCTCCCCAGGGTCACGGGGCGGGAGTCCTCGGGCTGTCCCTGCCCTCGGCAGGGCCCACATGCCTGACGGCATCATCCAGGCAGCCCCCTCGCCATCCCCCTGGAGTGCTGGATTCTGAGGGGAGGGAGCGGTTCTACTTCTTCCCCTCGATGACCTAAAGAGCTGTGGAGGGTGTGGGAATTCGTAGTGTCTTCTAGACGTGAGCTCTTGGAAAGTGAGCAGATTCATTGTGTTTCTAGCACTGAGGGCTTCAAACACTTGTGCTTCATCAGAGTGTGAAAGTTTTACTGGAAAACATTCATTTTTGTCATTTTAAATAAGTTTAAAATCTATATACATTTTTAAGTACAATATATATTTTTTTGTTTGGTGCCGGGGATCAAACTCATGATCTCATGCTTGCCAAGAAGGGACTTGCCACTGAACTATGTCCCCAGCAGGAAGATAAAATTTTAAAAGCATCTTTTAATTTTTTTGGTTTTCTTGAGACAGGGTCTTGCTATGTAGTGTAGGCTAGAACTTGTGGCAATCTGCCTGCCTCAGCCTCCCCAGTGCTGGGAATCACAAGCAGGTGCCATCACACCCAGCTCAGAGAAGTGAAATCTGCAAGGTGAGGAAGGACTTAAAAGTTCCCAACCGTGAAGTGAAAATGCTAAAATTTTGAGGTACACAAATAGGAGGAAAGACAACTTCTGCCCTGAACATTCTAAGAGCAAATTCAATTCATTAAGAAACCACAGAAGGCGGTGTGTTATCAGCCCTACTGGGCACCGGGGCGCAGGGCCAGCTGGGAGGGAAGGTGCCCAGCGGAGCCACCTGCTTGATGCCAGGAGCCCTGCAGTGCTTCGAGTCAGAATGGACCACCTGCAGGCCCTGCCCAGACACTGGTCCCGTCCTAACCCAGAGCCTCACTGCTGGGCCTCTTCTGCCCAGCTCCAAGAGCCCCATTCGGCCCTCGCCTTCTTCTGCTGACGCCAGCGGGGCTGTAGGATGGGTATACTCAAGCCACTGCCATGTCCCACCTGGGATGGGTGGATGGACGGATGGACAGGTGGGTGGACGGGTGTAGAGGTGGGAGGGAAGTGCCTGCTTCCACCCAGAAGCCAGGCCACAGGTGAGCCTCTCCACGGAAGCGGTGGCGGCTCCCTGCGAGTTGGGAGGGCCCAGAAGGCTGCTAGTTCCTTTGTTTAATGTAACACAAAGCTGAGTCAGCGAGGTCCTGACAGGAAGCTGAGCACCACCCAAAATATCAAAGAAGGGACTGTGGCCTCTCAGAGGTGCTGGGCAGTAAGGGAGGGACAGGAGGCCCAGAACCCAGAGGGGGCAGCAGCAGGAAGGCTGTGCCCCGGCCCCTGGCCTAAGCCCAGCCCAATAGGGAGAATCACAGGCCAGGGTAAGGGGTTGGGGGCCACAGAGCTGCCCACAGAGCTGCCCACAGCACCAGCGCTCAGGTGCCCTGGAACAAGCAGAAGTCTGGCTGCGCTGGACAGAGTCCAGCTGCCATGGCCGGCGGGGACCACAGGGAACCTGCTAACGGGGGTGTGGCTCCCCACACCCCCACCCGAGCTCCCTCCCCACTGCTGGCCCTGGGCCTTTGCACAGAAATCTCCATCTCCCTCCTGCTGGTCCCAATAAGCCCCATCATAAAGAGGAAATGCTAAATAAATCTGCCAGCTGAAATTTAATCAGAAACAGAGCCCCACGCCTTTGGCCAAAGAGCTGGGAAATGCCAAGTATTTTTCCCCATTAACATTATATCTATGGGCTCCTGTCAAGGAGACACCTGATCGGACCCAAAATGAACAATTATGAGATTGCTGGCTGGGCAGAAGGACCCTGGTGGAGCGAAGTAATTTTGGAAAATGACAGATCTGGAGACACAGCCTGGCCGGCTTCCTGGGGCAGGAGGGCTGCCACCAGGGAGGGGCTTTGGGGACCGGTCATCAGCAGTGGGGACGCCGGCAGGCTCAGGTTGGGAGTGCGGCCCTGAGTGGGCATACAGGAACCCTGGGGCGCACCCACCCCTGAGCCCCACACGGTGGTCAGGAGTCCTCCGCAGCCCCGAGGGCTCATCAAGGTCCTGGTCACAGCTCCAGACGCCTTTCTGAGCACGGAGTCTTCATGGAGCTGAGGAGGGTATCGCACACCTGTGCGTATGTGTGTGTGTGCGTGCGTGCGCGCTCGCGCATGTTGGGGTGGGTGGGTGTCTCCCAGAGCAGAGCTGGGCTGGGGGACTGGCCTAGGGGGCAGTTCTGGGCACTCTGGGAGCAGTGACCAGCCACAATAACACCGGACACTGTGCCCTGAGCTCCTGGTACTGTGGTCACCATGGCTCCCAGCAAGCACAGACCCCATGTCCACGTGCAGGGGACAGGGCTGCCTCACGCTGGCCACGAAGCCCAGATGGCAGCTGGATGCACAGCAGACACAGATTGCTTCCCGAGGGGCCCAAACTGTCCCCTTGTCAGTGCGGGGCTGGAACCTGAGCCACACTGGTGCCTCCAAGCCAGAGACCAGCACCACCCAAGCCCAGAGGCCCTGTGACCCCGCAGAGAGACAGTCAGGCTGCCCTGCTCCCCTCCGGCAGGCAGCACATGGGCTGAAGCCAGCCCTGGTCCTGCAGGGTGGGCCTGGAGGAAGCCCCAGGGGGCGCTTGCGTGGGGACAGCACTCCCAGCCCCAGGTCAGAGCTGGAGTCTGTTTCCCCTCCCCACGCATGCACCGAGCTCCCCAGCACTCCCGAGGCAGGCCCCACAGACACGGGGTCCCCCTCTGGGGCTCCTGGGTCCTCGCCTCCTCCCTCCCCTTGTTCTCCACCAGGGCACGGGGTCGAGGGCGGGGCCGGGTCTGGCCCAGACCCCCCCACATGCAGGCAGAGCCCTGCCCCCCCACTGTGGCCCAAGTCCAGCTGTACACAGAGATGGCAGGGCGGACAGATGCTGGCCAGTTGGGCGCTGTGGTCCCACCTGGCCAAGCGTGGGAGCCGCTCCTCACAGGCTCTGAGCAAAAACACGAAGGTATTCAGGAAATTTTGCCAAGAGGACTGAACAGCTCACTCGGACTCCGGCAGCCTCCTGAACGCCCCCGGTGATCCCCGCTTCCTGCCATCTCTGCAGCGCCCACTCTAGTTTCACCATGTGGAGGAAGCGTTTTTCTGATCCCTTCGCACTGACTGCCCACTTGTCCCGAGGACCAGGCAGTCAACAGTGAGGGCTGAGCTCCCAGGGTTCCCTCACAGCTGGGCAGCAGGATGGGAGTCGGCCAGGCTCCTGGACACAGCCGGAGCCCTTCTGGGGTCAGCCCAGCTGATCTCCCAGCCAAAGGCAATGAAAGACCAGGCACCCCATGGGCAGGGCCTCCAGGTCCACGGGGGCTCTGGAGGGAGGGACCCCCGGGGAGGAGCCCGCAGGACAGGCTCCTAGCCACCCTGGGACCCAGCGTAGGTGCAGGAGGAGGGAGCCTCAGAGGCAGCAGCTTCCCGGCCATGCCAGCCCCTTAGCCCCCAGGAGCCCACAGCACCCCCATCCTCGGGTGTGCGCTGGTGTCCCACCGGACATTAACAACCAAGGTTCAGCGTCCTCAGCGGGGCAGTGCTGGTGTCAGGGCACTGACCTCAGTGCCCAACTGGGGAGGGCAGCTGCCAGCCTCTCCTCCTTCCTGTGGGCAGAACAGGCACTGCGTGTCCCACAAGTGGGGAGCCAGCAGAGCTCTCCCTCCGCCGGGTCACCTGTCTGTCCCCTCCATGGTCACCTGTGCCCTGCTGGCCACAGGAGCCCTCGCTTTGGAGAAACATTGTACCACACCAAGGACGAAACTGGGGGCCACGGCCAGGGTTGCCCATGATGATGCCAGCTGGCCGGGCAAACAGCCCTCAGGGCACACGGCAGAGCCTGGGGTCCAGCAGGGCTGTGGTGAAGGAGGCGATGTGGAAGGCAGAAATTTCTTCATGTTGAAGACACGCCCAGCAGGACACAGTCACCGACACGGAACTGAGACAGCGGAAAGTCAGCAGCTTCACGTCTGCACCCCACTCCAGCTGGGCCTGAGAGAAGGGGCTGCTGCCCCCACAGAGTGAGGTCCTTTAGTTTGTGCAAAGCACACACAGCTGGTGCCCCAAAGGCCGCAGGTTCAGGGATTCGATGCCTCCCCCGCCCCCGCCCCCCGCTTTCTCTCCTGGGGATGGCGCCCTGGTGGGCCATCTGCACCCCAAGACCAGTAACTTGAGCCCCAGATTCTCAGGGTGCTGCATATGGGGAGCAGTGGGGCTCCCTGGAGCACAGAGCCAATTTCAGGATAATTGGTTATCAGTCTCCATGAGTCCAGTGCGGAGTGTGTCCTGCCTGCTGGCCGCGGAGGAGGCCGGGCAGCATGTGCCTGCTGTGGTTTCCCCACACGCTGGCTGCGCTTCCCGGCAGCATCGTGACGCATCCTAATTGCAGCTCTTGGCCGCACAGGGCAGGTTTTATTCCAGTCATGGTCCTGACAAGGCAGCGCTGATGGGGCCGGGACAGAATGCGCGGTGGAGGAAAGAAGCCAAGCGCAGGGGTCGCGCGCCAGAGCTGGCACAGCTGGGGCCATCGCCGCTGACTCTGCCCCCTGTGGTGGGAGCAGGAGGGAGCCAGAGCTGGGTTGTCAGCACCCCACGGACCTAAAGGGGGCACAGCCCAGGGTGGGAGGCTCCTGCCTTCAGGGTCCAAGCGGTCTCCATCTGCCCGAGCGGCCAGAGGAGAGGACGGGAGTGGGCACAGAGCTTGGAGAGGTCGGGGCACTGGGCTGGCCATAAAGGAGAAGTTGTGTGTCTTCTACCCTTCAGGACCCTGAGGAGCCAAGCCGAGCCTTTGCATGGTTGTGTGTGGTGGATTTTTTTTTTTTAATCGTGATAATGTTATGGAAAGCGGACCAAACACAAGAAGAAGTAACCCCCGAGGAGGTTAGGGAGGCCATGTGTTACACGGCGCGCTTCCGGACTTTCTCGCACAGAGCCAGCGCCCTGCCCGGCAGCATGGGGAAAGCGGTGGTGGTGGTGGGGGTGCCAGAGGCAGGCAGTACGCTGTGAGAGGAGGGTCGGGTGACATCTCGGGTCACTGAGCGAGTTTAAACATTTCAGGTTACACTGCAAAGCCAGCAGTGACACAAAGCGTGGGTCACACAGGAGGAAACATCCTGTCACATTTCCAGTGACGCTGCAAGGCTGTCTGTCACACAGAGGCAGCAAAGGCAGGGGTGACAGGAGGGAACACTGAGTTATGTTTGAGGCTGGCTGTTAGACAAGCTCACACAAAGAAAGGAACGCTCTGTGTCAGGCTTGTCCGGACTCCGGCGTTTGCGTCCTTGGCGGGCTTTATTTAAAAACTTAAATTCCCGTTCAGTAAGATGCACACGGCATCTGCTTTGCCACTGTGGCCATGTCTAAGCGCTGTCTGGTGGCCTCAGGCTCACTTGCCATGCTGTTGAAACTGTCCTCTCGGGACGCCAACCCCAGGCCTGCCTGCCCTGCGCCACCACTCTGCTGTCCAGCTGTGGACCTCGCAAGAAGAAACCACAGAGTTTCGTGCCCGGAATTCCTTTCTTGTTTCGCTTTGTGTATAATCTAGCTATTTTCTTTGTGGTTACCATGGGGATTACATCTAATGCCCTGAAGTTATTACGCCCTAATTTGGATTTATAGCAGCTTAGCTTCAGTAGGAAGGAGCACTTGGCCTCCCTGGTCCTCGCCACCCTGCGGCCGGCTGCTCACTCTCAGAATTACTTCTCTGTGTGCCTTGTGCAGAAGGGAACCGAGGGTGGGGAAGGGAGGGCAGGGGGTGGGAGAGAGGAAGCAGGAGCTCTGCCGATGCAGGGTGAGGGGCACACACACCTTGCACACGGGGTCCCTCATGATGCCCCGCAGATCTGGGGGGAAGCTGAGACTGCCAGGGGCTGTGCACACGTGGTCCCTGTCCTTTCTGGGCAAACGGTGGCCACAAGCACAGTCTCTGAGAGATGGGACCTATTTGTGGTACCCAGTCTGCACCCTCTCCTGTCCCCAGTGTCCCCAGTGTCCAGTCCCCAGAGTCAGGCACATGTTCCTGAGCTGCCCCTGTGCTCCAGAGCCGAGGTCCCCAAGTGTGTCCTGCAGAACTGGCTGCACGCAGGTGACAATGAGCGGTGTCTCCAGCACCGCACCAACCCCACCCTGGACTCGAGCCCCAGGTAGTCTTGGGGGTGACTTGAGCACAGCCCCTCCACACCAGTGCCCGGCCTGCCTGGACCCTGGGCCTGGCCCTCATCACCCACTCAGGAGTCCTGGAGTGCTGGGACCTGCTCTGGGCATCACCTCCATGGTCACTGGGCCTCAGTCACCGAGCCAAGGTGGACACACTGGTCTTTCCCCCGCGTGCACAAGGGTGTGCTGAGGCAGAGGTCTCCAGGGTTGGCGCTGACCTCTCCACTAGCCGGGACGAATGTGAAGTCCTCTCCCCCTTGACCCCGTCCCCTTGAGGGTGGGGGACCGACAGCTTCAGGACAGGACCCTGGGGAAGAGCGAGGCTAAGTGGCCAAGGCGGGGTGTGTGGGGGTGGCAGGTGTGGGGAATGCTGGGTCCCCACCGGAGGCCTCTCATTTCAGCTCCTGGCGGCTGCGCCCTGGAGGTGGCTCCCTCACCTGGCCCACGCCCAGTGTGGA
Source organism: Hydrochoerus hydrochaeris (assembly GCA_004027455.1). Lineage (NCBI taxonomy): Eukaryota > Metazoa > Chordata > Mammalia > Rodentia > Hydrochaeridae > Hydrochoerus > Hydrochoerus hydrochaeris. The sequence continues at coordinate 60,553 of PVLA01009454.1, read as the reverse complement.
TCAATGCTCTCACCCCCGGACTGGCGCATTAAGGTACCAGTGTCGCCTCTCCCAGGGATGTGCTGTCTTTTTGTGCCACTGACCCTCCAAAATTCCAGGCCCTGGCCACAGAAGGGGTCCCAGGACCCCGCCCCTCACAACATCCTCTTCCCTGGGACACCCCTGCAAGCTCAAGCCTGCATGACAGCGGGCAGTCTAAAGTGCCCCTCAGGACACCCTGCCCCAGCCCCTCTCCGTGTCCACAGAGCCAGCTGCTTCCAGCGACCTGCACTGCCGAACAGAGCCAGGGGGATCAGGCCGCCCTGGGCCCCAAAACTCACTGCCCTGCTCTGACTGCTGGCTCAGCCAGGTTTCTTGGGCTGTTGGGCCTCTCTGCTTCTGTTCCCAGACTGAGGCCGAGCTCTGTCCACCCACCACGAGGCTGGTCTCAGAGGCCTGCACTGGACGCATCCCCACACGAAACCAGCTTTCCCGAGAGGCGCATGGGCGCGGAGGCCCAGGTTAGCCCGAGTGCCTCGCGTTCCCATGGAAACGGCGCCGAGTCTAGGCAGGAAACGAAGGCTGCATGTAAAATATTTGCTTAATTTCACCGCGAGCAGAGTCTGAGCTGTTTACGCGCAGCGCGGCCCCAGCGCGGGGGCCCCTTAATCTCTTCCGGCTTTAATTGGTTTTGGGGGGGGGGGAACAGAGGCGAACGCAGCCAGACCGGCCCCGTGGGCCCTGCCGCAGCCCGTCCCAGCGGTGGCGCCAGGCCGAGTCCCCACGGGCGAGAATCGCGTGGTGGCGCACGTGGCGCCGTGGCCCGCGCGTGACCCCGCTCCCCGCAGCACCCTGCACCCCGCGCGTCCGGGAGAACACCCTGCCCGGGCCCAGCGCCGGCTCGCTGGCGCCCCCTGCTGCCCCCGGCGGCGTCGGTCCCCACCCGGCGCCCTGTGAGGACCCGGGTCGCCCTGGGCCCGGGCCTGCAGCGCCTCCCTGCCCAAGCGTCTCATGAGAAAACCAGAGCGACGCCTCTTTGTCTTACGAATTCATATTCATTAAAGTCATATAACACGGATTTACGGCCGCGTTCGAGGGGAGTTAAGGGGATAAACAACGCGGGGGCCTCGCGGCGCGGCTCCTGTGATCTCTGCATTATTAAACCCACTTCGCCGGCTTCTCAGGGCTCGGATCTTAGCACTAATGGTTCAAGCACTGTTTTATTAACTTTAAATTTTTATGTAAAACACATGCTCTTAATGCTTTGCGGAAAAAATCAGGAAACTCGAGGCAAATCATGTTTCCGCGCAGCTCCTAATGACTCAGCACGATTCTGACACCGGTCACATTGGACAGGGGACGGGTGGCGTCCGGGTGCTGGGCACAGGGTTCAGGGCCCTGGGGTTCACAGAAGCACCAGGAGGGACGTGGGGGCCTCGTCCTGGGCTCCTGAGGGGTCTGGGCACTGCCTGGGCAGGAGAGGCAGGAGTGCCCTGTCCAGGCTCAGTGCACAGAGGGTCCCTGCCTCCCACCCCCACCCCCACCCCCAACCCCAGCCCCGCCTGGGCTGGGCGCCCCAGGGCTCTGAGCCTGGAACCTGTAGCCCCGCCCTCCGCTCTTGAGCAGGGGACCACCTGGCCAGCTGGGCCCCTTCCTCTGACTCGCCCTGCCCAGGGCCCTGGGGCCACCCCAACCCACTGGCTACAGTGAAGCCTGGTCCCCTAATTGTCCCCAGTGTGTCTGGGGCCCCACGGGGTCCTCCATGGACCTCTAGGCCCCATCACTGGGCAGGCAGAGCTGGCTGTGGGTGAAGTGGTTGTGGGTAGCAGGAGCAGTGACCTCACTGCGGAGGGTCACACAGGGCCCAGTGTGGGGGTGATGGTGCCTGGCTGCCCATCCGTGAGCCCCAGAACTGCTCACCCTCAGCGGTCATGTGGGGAGATGCTCTAGAGGGACCTCGGTGGGGACCAAATGTCTGCACTCACCACAGAAGAGGGGCTGCTCCAGGTGGGGGTCCCCCAAGAACCAGGACAGCAAGACTCCTGCCCTGGAGCCCCCGCCTGTGAGGAGCAGGTCCACGGCCAGGCTCAGGCCTGGGCTCAAAGATGGGGCCGGTGCCGCCAGGGCGGGCTGGGCCAGAAACAGAAGCGTGAGGGTCCCAATGCCACTTAACCACTAATCACTGCGGTTTCGGGGACCGCAGGGCAGGCGCTCCCGCCCAGGCCCAGGGTCCCTCGTGGGCACCTCCCTGTGACAGGAGCCCTCACTGCACGTGGATCTGTCAGGCCCTCACTGCCTGGGGCCAGGACTCCCGGTCCCACTCACAGACCACTTCCTCCTGCATCCTTGGGCGCAGGGACAGTGCTCCAAGGGCAGCACCAGGCACCGTGGGGACAGCTCCGGGGACCCAAGAGGAGGAACAGGTGCTGCCACACTGCTCTGCACCCCGCTCAGTGACTGCAGCCGTCCCTACACTGGCAGTGCCAGCCTCGCACTCCTGGGGTCGGATCTGTGGCCCAATGTGACCCCACGTCCAGGCCCAGACATCCCAGGTGTGCTCGGGAACAGTCAGCTGCCTCTTGCAGACCTCTGAGCAGCCCCACCAAGAGCCACCTGCTGCCCTGCGCAGACCCCTACCCCTACACACCTGCAGTCACAGCCACAAGATGCAGGTGCCCTTCTGAGGGTGGGATGCAGCTGTGCCTCTGGCAACAGCAATCTCGGGGAGCTGAGGAAGGGCACTGTTGGCACAGGGGTCCCCCAACTGTGTAGACGCAGCAGGCTCCAGACCCCTGCTCTGCAGACCTGGAAGCCCCATTCAGGCCAGGACAGAGGATGGGGAAGCCCCCCTACAAGATGCTGGAGCTCAGGAGCTGCCCCTTGGGTCCCTCCCTGGCCCCCAGACCCCTGGATGTGGGAAAGGGCCTTAACTCGAGGGCTGTGGTCTGGGGTGCAGGAGGGGTCTGGCTCGTCCAGGGCCAGCCTGTGACCTCTGACCCCCTCTTGCTGCATCTCAGCTCCACCTGGGAGCCCTGAGGGCTCCTGTGGCCTGGCAGTGACCTTTTGTTACCAGTGGCCTGGCCAGAGCCTGAATCTGCACTGGTCACCCACCCTCCATAAAGACACAGGAAGGGGAGCCAGGCGTGATGGCACACACCTCTAACCCCAGCCCTTGGGAAGCTGAGGCAGGAGGAACATCGAGAGTTTGAGGCCAGAGTGAGCTGTGGGGTAAGACCCTGTCTATAAAAAAAGAAATAAAAGAATAAAATAAAAGCACGTAGAGATGGAAGGTGAGTTTGCTCACAGTTTGGGTCTTCAGGGGGTTTGTTTTTATCAGTTTGCCGAAGCTCCTTGGTGAGCAGGTAAAAGACTCAGCCAGGCCCCAGCCAGGACACGGAACCACCCGCCTCGGCCACCAGGGGGCGCAGGGAGCACTGGGATTCTGGTGCTGCTGGAAGCCCTGGGCCCAAGGCCGGGGTTCCGCTGTCAGCAGGAGAAGCTGAGCAACAGCGGCTCTAGAATCTGCGTCCTTGGAGAGCCGCTGCCCTCTCCCTGCATCCCGGCGCCAGGAGGCAGGGTTCACGCTTCAGCCCCAGAAGCAGCTTGGCTGCTCCAGGGCCAGCAGAGCCCCCCACCCCCAAACTCAACTCAAACTCTGAGCCACCAGCACAGCTCTGCGTCACCGTGGCTGGAGAGGATGGAGCTCTCCTCTCGCCCTCTCTCCTGGCCCTGCGAGCGCTCCAGCCCCTGGTTCAACCCTCCTCCCTGCCCTGGAGTGACCACGCTCCCGTCAGCCCCCTCGCCGCCTCACAGGACCTCACAGGAGGCACAGGGACCTCACACGCGGCAGGAGCCTGGTACCACTGCACCCCCGCGAAGGAGACGGGCCGCAGCGCAAGCGGGAGGCGTTCAGGACCCTGGACAGGGCAGCAGGTAGGGCCGCGGGGCAGCTCACAATGGGCATTGGCTTCCCCTCTGGGCTCTGAACAGCTGCCACCTCATAGTTCTGTCAGCCTCGTAGGAAAAGCAGATCTGCGCTGGGCCACAGCCCCCTGGGAGCTGAGGGGAGCCCTGCTCTGCGCTGCCCAGGCCAGGACCCCCCCTTCCACTCCCACATGCAGCCCCGCGGGGACCTCTGTGCAGGGCTCCGATCCTCTCTGCTTTCCCTCTGCCCTCTTCCCCGCTGTGAGCTCACGGGGAGACCCTTGAGTGACTGGTACCTGGGACTTCCGTTGTGTGACCTCAGGTGTGGTCTGCCCAGCCATTCAGCAGTCATGGGAGCACAGGTTGCTCTGCGGATTGCAGAGTCACTTGCAGGTGAGGACACTCTCTTTCCTAATGTCCTCTGTGACATCTACAAGGCTGTTTAATGCTCAGAGCTAATATGAGGACAAGAGGGAAATTACCCTGCTGACATCGGTCCTTGCCGCCTGCAGATCCCCAGGTGGTCACCATAGTAATATCACAAGGCAGGCCACTCCTCCTCCCAGGGACACCAGCCACCCTTAGCGTCTCCCCTGCCTGGACGGGGAGGGCAGGCATGGGGCACAGGGCCCTGAGCAGCCCATGGTGCATCTCTCTGTGTGACCGTGCGAGGGACAGTGTGGCACAAGACAGGGAAGGGCTTGGGGCAGGCCTGGGTCCCCTGACCTCGCTCTGACCTGGTCCTGGTGCACTGTGGAGAGGGCCTGTGCCCAGCCTGCTCCAGGCCGGAGGCGTGGCCACACTCTGAGGCCCCGAGAACTCTGCTCAGGGCGTCAGTCCTCACATCCACACAGCAGGCTCCGGGGTCCCCGGGTGGATGCCCACTGCCCCCCAGGAGTGCCCACCTAACTGGCCTGTGATGGAGACCCCTGGGTGAGCCTCATGGGCAGCCGGGCTCAGATCACAGACAGAAGAGCCAGGCAGAGGCAAACACAGGGAAGGGTGGCCAGCAGTGGGCGCCACAGCAGCCTCACCTGTGCACCTGACCCGCAGGGGCGACGCCAGCCATAGAAGGGAAGTGCAGCTGGCGGAGGGGCCTGAGCCCAGAGCTGCTGGTGGGGACAGGCCCAGCTGTGCATGGTGACCAGGTGGGGCTGGGAGCTCCATGTTGTCCTGGGAAGGAGCTGGCTCTGATCCCAGGGTGTGGCTGGGGTGGGTGGGACCTGCAGGTGACCTGGGGGCAGTCTTCATGTGAGCTAACCCAACGGCCCCTCGGGAGGGGTGTCATCCATGACAGGGACCAACACAGGGAGGCCTTGAACACCACACAGAGACTTTGCCACCAAGGCCCAGATCCGACTTTTCCTGATGCTGTCATTCTGCGTCCGGGTCCAGGCTTGCTGCCTTCCTGGGTCCATTCTCCTCGCTCTGGCTTCTCAGTGTGCAGAGCGTGGGAGTGATGTGAACCTGGAGGCTTCCATCTTTATTTCAGAAATGCAATACTGTGTGACAGAGATAGCAAATCCTCTGTGGGTGCTATGTGCACCCGGCTGGGTGGCCAGCAGCTCAGGGCCAAGGCCTGCAATCCTGGGTGGGCAGGGATGTGATGCCAGAGCCTCGTCCTAGGGGTCTCTTCACCCGAGCCCACTCTGCTATCTCCTGTGGGCCACATGGCACAGGTCCCTTGCTGAGTCAGGAGGTGGCCCAGAGCCACCAGGGATCTGGAGCTCACGGATGGGAGGGGCCGTGCGGGAAGTGTCTCAGCAATGGGTGGTCACTCTCCATGGATCTGGCTGGACCTGACCTGGGGCCCAGGGATGCCAAGGAGCTTGGGGCTTGGGAGCCGGGACACTGTCGCTCAATGTATTCGGGAAGCCTGTGGGACACACTCGGTGCTGGACAGAAGACCAGGCGGAGCCCAGGGGGATGGGGTTAGGAGGGCGAGGCCTGGCCAGCTGTCCACGTCCCCTCTGCAGTGCAGCACGTGGGGTCTTCTTGGGGTGGGGTGGGAGGAACCTTGGGTGCTCTGCTCCTCACAGTGTGGGGCGCGAGCTGGGTTCTGGGGTTCGAGGACACTGCCTGCCCTCAGCTTCCGCTGTTCACCACTTGGCCGACAGAGCCTGGTCCTCAGGGTCTGTGGGAAGCAGGCGGAGGTGGCCCAGTCCAGACACCCTCGGCTCGCTGCCCGCTGGAAGATGTGACCGGGATTCGGCAGTGCCCACGGCCCTCTGCTCAGCGATGCCACCCGGGAACCCGAGGCCCTGCCCCGGGGCCTCTGGGTGGGAACACGGCCCACCCCGCGTCCCCCGGAGCAGCTCCTCGTGGGCTGGGTGAGGGAGGCCGCAGCTCCTCTCCCAGGGCTGGGCCTGCTGTCACCCAGTGCCCGCCTCGCTCTCTCCCCCGTGACCCTGCTGTGCCCGGCACAGGACTCGAGTCCCCTGGAGATGCACCGACAGGAGGAGAGGGGTTTCCGTGGTTACGGAGATGGGAAAGCAGGAGAGGGACCACAGGGCTGAGCCCGAGAGGACATTTTTACCTGGGAAGGAGGAATCCCGGTTGGCACATCGGGTCCCCGGGGCGGTGTGCCTGGCAATGGCGGCCTCGTCACTCAGGAGGAGCAGGGCCCAGCGCCTTGGCAGACCCGAGTCAGCAGCTCTGGGTGGACTTGACCAGTTTTGGGGTCTGTCTGGCCTCCTCTGGCCCAGCAGGTGGGCACCGTCTGCCTGCAGAGCAAAGCGTCTCCTCTGCGCACAAAGCTTCAGTGCAGCTGGAGCGACGGGGTCAGGCAGAACTTGGCACGTGAGGCCCCCGGGCCAGCCGGCAGCATGGGGACCACGGGAGACGGAGGACAGCACAGTGTCCCTCCCCACAGCACAGGGGACACCGAGGCCCTGAGGAGGGACAGAACCCAGGTCACGATGAGGGGGTGCTGTGTGGCTCTGGTGCTCCGAGCAGCCTGGGCGACCTCTCCCCCCGCCCGGGGTCTGGGCTGTACACACAGAGGTGGCCCAGCGGCTGGGCCACAGGCAGAGGGGCCACAGACGCCAGCCCCACCTCCAGGTCCTGTGGTGGCCCTGCCGCCTGAGCTGCTGCATGGGACCAGGAGACTCCCGGTTCTCAGAGGCGGCTACAGAGCCAAGGCCGCACCGGGCTGGACCTTGGAGCCAGCTGGCCCTGTGTCTACAGTGCACGGATGGTGCTGGGGCTGCCCGTGAGCTTGTGTGTTGCTAGTGACAGGAATTCCGGGGCCACTGTCCCAGGGGCTCACTGTCAGCCAGGGTGAAAATGTTTATAGCACAGACCTCTGGCCACGGTGAGCCTCTGTGTGGGGGGAGCCAGGTGCTGGGTCCATGGCAGCTCTGTGACTTGTCCTCCCCATGTGGGAAGTGCCTGTTGCTTGCTGGGGTGGCCAGGGATGCCCACCCCGAGCACCCAACAGGGAGACCTGGGGTGGGGCCGACCCCAGGTTCCTCTTGGGTCGCACGGTGGAGGGGGGGTCACACTGAGCCTGCTGGGTCCCCATGCCTGCATGGTGGGCAGAGAGCACGTCCTTCCCCTCCATCTCGAGTCCCCATCTCAGGTCAGCCTCTGGGGCCCAACCTGTCCCACCCAGCTCTGCACTCAGAGGGGTCTCTCCACCCCTCTGGCCCCACCCCTGAGGGAAGGCCATGCCCTTTGGACCACTTCCATCCCATGACTGGACAATGCCTCCTCCCTCCTTAGCCCCGCCCCTTCACACTGGCCCCGCCCCAGGCTTCCTGCTCCTGCTCCAGCCCACAGGAAGGTCCTTCATCTCCTGGGTGGTCAGCACTCAGGAGCCCTGGTCTGCACAGCCCTGAGCCTGGCTCCCAGGCCTCCACCCAGAGCCCTGCAAGCGCGCGGCTGCTCTGGCTCTAGCCCCGAAGCAGAGCAGCACCCCAGCCTGCAGGGAGGGTCCCAGGAGCTGCCTGCGGGCCTGGGCCCTGCCTGCCTTCCTGGGGCTGGACGGCATGCGCCTGGCTGCCTTAGGCTCTGTGTGCTCAGGGCCGGCCTTGCGTTGGCCCCACAGCACAGCTGATCCGCAGCTTCAGCTGCTGCCCAGTCACTGGAGCAATAAGTGGGAGTAAGTGTTGCTTGTCGTAGTTGTGAAGATAAATCCAGCACAAGATAACCCACCGCAGGACGAAGCATCGGCTGCTGACCTCCCCGACTGATCTGCCCACGGCGTCCACTCGGTTCCGGCCACGAGGTGAGTCAGGCCTGCAGCTGCAGAGTCACCCAGATACGCAGCCTGGAGCGTGTCCCGGCTGGAGGGCGCCCGCCCGCCTCCCTGAGTCCCGCTGCGGGCTCAGAGGCCAGCGCATCGGTGCTGCAGCTCTCAGGAGGGACATCGAGGAAGACGTCACTTCTCTCGGCGGTTCTCAGGCCTGGGGCTTCTTCCCCAGGACAGGGAGTGCGGCCACCCAGGTTCCCCTGCTGGGCACCGCAGTGGGACTCGGGCAGCCCTTGGCCTCCTCCTCATTGGAGTTTTCTTTAGTGCTGTGTCTGAGGCGCAGCTGCGGCTTGCAGTGTCAGCCTGTGGGGCTCACTGGGGCGCTGGATTCCCATGCAGAGCCGAACAGGTTCTTGGGCCCACTCCAGGCTCCGTCCGGGGCTGCAGAGCCCGTGCCTGTGCTGGGGAGAGGATTCCTGGGGTGACCTCGCAGCCAAACGTTCACCAGGGCCCTGGGGTGCTGCTGGCACCCGGAAATCGAGGACACGGGGTGGGGGGTGCAGCCTTGTGGACAGCGGGAGGGCAGCGCTGGCGTCAGGAGACGTGGGCAGCACTGGTCAGGGGTGCATGGGGTTGGGGTGCTCAGGAAAGGAAGACAGGATGGGAGTGGATGGGACATCCGCTCAGGGCCCCGGTCGGCGGCACTGGAGCCTGGGTACAGCCCGTATCGGGTGGGAGAGCGGGGCGGGGCCGGGCCGGGGCGGGCCATGCCCACAGAGGGAACAATCGTCCTCCAGCATGGAGCTGTGCACCTGCACTGCATCCTGATGGATTTGCTCTCCGTCTGTGAATCCTCAGGCAGCGTCCCAGGGCCTGGCGCAGACAGCCACCTAGGAGGGGACTCGGAACAGCTGCAGCTCCTGAGTCTCCTGCTGCCTCTTACAAGAGACGCTGGCTTAGGAAACGACGACACAGTAAAAATGAATCAGAGAGCGAGTCCTGTGAGAGCGGGAGGAAGAGAGGATGGCACAGCAAAGCCGGGGTTTGACACAGAGCAGGGCCAGGCAGGGAGGGTGACGGGGGCCCCCCCGGACGCTCATTGACTCCATGTGCTTTGGCCCCCAGCTGCCCACATCTGTTGGTCAAGTGGGACGAAGGCCTTTTTTGGGAACATGCAGAATCTGGCTCAGTCAGGGCCTGGCCACCATAGTCCTGGATATGATGGCCTCCTTGAGGTCCGGGGGTAGAGCAGGTGGAGCTGCCCATCCTGGGGTCTGCAGCTGGGACCCCGGCCCCGAGCTTCTGTGTCTTCTCACCTGAGTCTATGAGGGCCCAGAACTGGAGGCCACCCCGGCAGATGTGCTGGGCTCCTGGCCACACCTGGCCGTGGGAGCCTTTCAGGACGGCTACCACGCCATGTGGGGAGGGACCCAAGTCCCAGCACGCTGGGGTGTGGGCAGGTGCTGTCTCTATGGCGCTTCCTCTCCATGGGCCTGAGCCCTGCTGTCCTTCCCTGTGCCCCAGGGTCCCCCGTTCCCTGCCTGCTCTGTGAGCCCATTGGATCTGGACTCCGTGATGCCTGGCAGCTGGGGCTGCATCTGGGAGGTGCAGGCGTGAGGCACATAGGCTCAGAGGACCCCTCCTTCTGCAAGGTCCTCTGTGTCCTGGAGCAGAGCTCAAAGCAGACCTAGACCGGAGACAGAGTCCTGCTTGGCAGCTGCTGGCTGGGTCCCCCCTACCCCACTCCACATCACACAGAACCTAGACAGGGCCCTAGCACCAATAGGAGTGGGGTTTCCTGCTTGACTCCAAATATTGGGGTGCCACAGGGTACAAGCTGAGTTATATGGGTGAAATAGCCTTTGCCCAGACTGATTTATCAACTCTGAAAACAGAGCATCCACCACCACTCGGGAGGCTGCGAGGCTGCCTAGCACCCCATCCTGCCCCTAAAAACAGCAGGGCAGCTACTGGGCACCTGTCCCTGGGCAGCACGTGCAGAGGAGGCACTAGCAGGGAGCTGGCAGGGAGAGCTGGGCAGCCCCGGCCTCCCGTCCACTTTCCTCAAACTCCTTGTCACCCCAGGTGCCTGGCTTCCATGCTCGGTGGTGGCGGCAGGTGGCATGGTCCCCACCCTGTAGCTACAGCCCAGCACAGAGTCTGGGGGAGGCACCGGGCATGGGGTCTGCTGTCCCCAGCCCAGCCTGCCCCTCCACTGCCCATCAGCCCACACCCTCAGCCAGCTTCCTGCCTGTTCTGCCCATGGCCCCCTCCCTCGGGACAGCGGCCTCCCTGGAGCTGGCAGGGGAAGAACAGGATACCTGGATGCCAGGCTTGGGGACCTGAAGGGATAGGGCACACACTCCACTCTCACAGGCACGGCCAGGCATGGCCTCGAGGGGGCATTTCTGCTTGGACCCATGGACAACAGGACAGACAGACCCAGGCTGCCCTGGTGTGGCCACAGGGGAGCAGCCCAGGAGGGCCCAAGTGGGCCAGGGCTGGAGAGGGTCCCACGGCACAGAGAGGACAGGGTGGTGAGACTGGGAGAGAGAGAGAGAGAGAGAGGGAGATGAAGGCGCTAGGGCGGAGGCGGAGAGAGGTCAATCCCAGGAGCCCTCACGGCCAGAATCCCAAGGGCGCAGGTACCGTGAGGAGGAACAGCTGGGCTGGGAAGCAAAGTTGAGACCGTGAGTGAAGGACGCGACGGGCTGGGAGTGATGCTAAATAATCACCGGCTGTTAGTGACGCCGTCCGCAGTCCCAAAATAATGAAGAAGACCAGGCCCTATCACTTATAACTTGCACTGTTGGGCAACTGAATGAGCCACTGTAGAACTGGGTTTCCCCACCCGGAACCAGAACCCGGGCACAAGACAACCTTCCTCCTGAAGGGGACTGAGAGCAGGTCCTGCAGTCAAAGCTTCCACGCGAGCAGGGTCTTGGAGCACCGCGCTCCGTCGATGCTGGTTCTTTGTGTCTGTGCTGCAGCCGGGGCCACCTCCGGGCCTGGGGTACCTGGGAGCCACAGCAGAGCTGCTCCTGCCAGGCCACCCAGGAGGGGATGTGGCTCCCTGGCAGCTGGCTCTGCTGCTTCCTCTGTCACCAGGGAGCCCAGGCTGGGGCCATTAATCAAGTGCTATGCTGACTGCATGGCCTTATCTCACTTCAGCAGGAGAGGCAGCTTTCAGGATGGATTTTCTGTGATAAAAGACAAAGGTGACACCAGCAGGGAGATGAAATCAGCCCAAGTCCTTTGCTAACAGGTGTTGGCCCAGGTGCTCGGGAAGCTGAGCTCAGTGTCAAGCTGGCCTCAGTGGCCCAGCCACATGCTTGTGCACAGAGCCATGGACTCGATCCCAGGAGGAGCAATGGATGAGCCTTGAAGCCAGGATGATGTCGCTGTGGTGCGGCACCTGTGCACTGTGATGCGAGGACTAGTGACCAGGTGCTCTAGGTGACGCCTTTTCTTCCTCCTGCTCCTGCTCCTCCTGCTCTGTCCCTGACCTCCACCATCAGGGCCACCGCTGGACAAACAGCACCCTGGGGAACTTGGGACACCAGATGGGAGGACCACAGGTGGGAGGACACACATAGGCCGCTGGGATAGTGCTGGGGACTGGGGCAGTGAGAGCAGCAACGGGGTTCAATCTTCTGCGGCAGGGACAGGAGCTGCAGCTGGAGGCGTCGGTGGGACACTGCAGGCGTGGGGCAGACGTGCACGACACAGGCCTGGCAGGAGGTGCGGCGTGCTGAGATGGCCAGGACAGGACAGGACACAACTCCAGTGGCCCGGGAAAGCCGCCAGCAAGATGGGGCTGCTCGGTGCAATCACGGCAGAGATGGGCAGGGCCAAGGGAGTGTCTGGGTCTCTGTGTGTCAATGTCTTCATCACTGAAACGGGGGCAGCAGTGACACCGGCCTTATGCGCTGGGGATGATGACAGAGGGGGGTGGACAGAGAGCACCCCAAGTGGGCCAGGGGTGCCGTGACTGACGTCCAGAGTGACAGCGGTGGTGATGGCCGTGGTGACTGTTGAGGGCAGTGATGATGGCAGTGGGGTTGACGATGAAGGACATGAGAGACTGTTGGCGACTGCGGCCAGGCCCGGGGGGGGGGGGAGGCGGCAGCCTGCCACCCAGGAGCGGGGACGAGGACCCTCCCGATCGTCAGTCCCCATGCTCCTGCCCTCGCCGTCCCTCATCCCCCGGTGACAGAAAGACGGGGCTGAACTCGCAGCCTCCCCATCTCTGCGCTCAGCAAAGCGCCCGGAGCCCCGAGGGACGGGGATAGGCGGTGAGGCCGGGCCACAGCAGGCGGCAGCGAGGGCTCAGCCTCCGCCCCTGTGGACAGGGAGGAGCTTTGCACCTGTGTCCGGGGCCCAGGACTCAGCGTCAGGTGGCATGTGGCGCCTGCACATGGCCTGGGCACAGCGAGCCAGGGACCAGGGCCTCGGCCACTCTCAGCACGAGGACAGTGCCACAGGCGGTGGTGCGGGTCCCTGGGCGGGGCTCGGGGTGGGCGCTTGGGGCCTCTGCTCCCCTCCCCCTCTGCCTCAGGACAGCGTCCCCCACCATCCCCTCCTGGGCAGGAAGCAGCACAGGTGCTCAGCTTCGGGCTCCAGGGACTCGGCTCCTCCTGCAGCCGAGGAGGAGGACATGTCCCCACCCCGGCAGGGTGGGAGCACGGGCAGGGGCAGCAGCTATTTATAGCACGAGCTCCGTGGGTTTGTCTCATCAGCAACGTGCTGCAATCACTGGGAGCTGGGTGACAAAGCCGCTCTTGACCTCAGCGTGCAGCGCTGCTCCTCCTGGGAGCAGGAGAAGAGATGGCCCCAGCGGTCACGCTCCAAGTGTCACAGGGCACAGACTCGGCTTTGGCTTATTTCCACTTTAAGTTGCTCTCAATTACGCAGTGGCGCGTGAAGGCGGCCCGCCCGCCGTGTCTGGAGATGAGCGCTCCAGGGCGCCTGTGCATGGACTCTCGTGGTGAAGCTCACGTAGCCTCACAGCCTCGGCCACCTGTCACCCCACACCGGCACATGCCGGGTCCCCTGGAGACAGCGCCGGGCGGTGGGAGACCACAGCCACGGCCCCTGACGGCCCAGCGCCCAGCTCCAGCCACTCAGTGACTTTGCTCTCATCGCTGGGACAAAATACCTGCCCCCAAGGTTACAGGAGGAAAGGGTTGTTCTGCTCAGTGTGTGGAGGTTTGGGTCCGTAACCCACTGGCTCCAAGGCAGGGCGGCACGGGGCACGGCGCAACCGTTCTGGGTGGGGAAGACGGCAAAAGCAGTGAGAGTTTGGCAGTGTCTTTCTGCCCCTTTGGTACTGTACCCCCAGACTGCTGGGGCTCAGGCGGTGCCAAACCACCCGTGGACAGATGCAGCACTATCGCCCTTAATCCAGCATCGCACATGCGATTCAGCCTCCTCTGAAAAACTATAAACCTGTACCAGGCTTTGGGGGGACATTTAGACACAGATTGTAACATTTGCCTGGATTCGGGGCCTTAGTTCGACCAGACGTTCCCGGGGGCGCTGGGCGAGGGGCCCGGGACCCTGAGCGCCCTGGGATCCACTCCTTCCTCGAGGTCCAATCGAATTCTATTCACACGCAGCCTTCCAGCCGCACAGACGGTCAGAACACTGCACAGCACAGAGAGGGATGTGCCAAGGCCATGGGGACCAGAGCAGCCATGGCCAGGTGGAGGCTGAGCTCAGGTGAGGAGCAAGTCTGCAGGGGCCATCAGAGGCAGCGGCTGCAGCCAGGAGGGGACCAGGCAGGACCACACTGAAAATCTGTAATGGCAGATGGGCTGGAGGCGAAGATGGGACAAGGGCAATGTGCCATGAGCTGGGGGAGCAATGGGGGTGGCCTCAGCCAGGCACCATGAGGACCTTGGTACAGGGGAGGGGTCAATGCAGAGCCGGCCAGGAAGAACAGGGTCCTGGGGCCTCCCGCGCCCTCCCCACAAAGCCAGGCAGAGGGGCCCAATCATCCCTGGAAAGTACCCACAGAGGTGGCTCAGGGAACCCGGCAGGGGCGGGACCTGGGAAAGGGCCCTGCTGGCAAGGACGGGGCTGAGACTCCACAGCCCCAGGGAGACACAGGTGGAGCCGATCTGGGGGTGGCCTATGTGCACAGGAGGCCACTGACACAGCCCGCGGTCACCCTGCGTCATGGCTGCAGCACCCAGCATCTTCTGCCACTGGGGCACCGAGAAGACAGGCCTGCCCAGCACCAAGTCCTCTCGCCTCCTCCAAGTAGAGGCTCATGGGAGGCTCCGATTGGTGGGACCTGCGGGGCTGGGGCACATGACACCCTATTTGCAAAGGAAGCTGGGAAACAGGAGACAGCTCCCTGGGCCATGTGGTATGTCCTGGGGCACCATTAGTTGAGGATGGTCCCTGCCTACACCTTATTCCCCACTCCTCAGGCCCAACCCCTCTCCAATCTAAACCCTCCTTCCCTAGCCTGGACACCTTTTGGCCCTCCCTGCCAGCCCCAGGCTGTGCACTCTAGTGACTGTTTCTGTTTTGAAAACTGCCCTGTCCACACTGCTCAGGGAATCCCAAGTAGGTTTACAGGACTTTTGGAGACCATACTGTTCAAGAAATAAGCCTTGAGCAGGTGAACAGACCCTCCAAGGTGAGCCTTCAGCAGGGTGTGTGCTGCCCTCAGGCAGCCTCCTAGACTCTCCAAGAGGTGGCAGGGGAGTGGGTCTGTGAGCTTGCCATTAGTCCAAGTGCAGGCCTGTGATTGGTTCACCTCCAGGCCTGTCATTGGCCTAAGTGTAGGCCTGTGATTGGTTCACTTACAGGCCTGTGATTGGTCTAAGTGCAGGCCTGTGATTGGTTCACCTACAGGCCTGTCATTGGCCTAAGTGTAGGCCTGTGATTGGTTCACCTACAGGCCTGTGATTGGTCTAAGTGCAGGCCTGTGATTGGTTCACCTGCAGGCCTGTGATTGGTTCAATAGATGCAAGCCTCCAGGAGAGTGCCGAGGTTCTGGGGGCCGGGGGTAAATTGATGGCTGTCTTGTCATGGTGGGGCTGACACTGGGAGATGTGGCAGGAGGTTCACCACAGCCAACTGGGGTTCGATGAGGTTGTGGTTGTTCAACCTGGGCTCAGATCCCTCCTTCCTTGAGCATCATGCCAGGGTGTCTCCTGTTCTTTAAGAGGCGCAGCAGTGCCTGAAGTGGTGGAGTGGGGAGGGCACAGCCGGGGGCGCTGAGGCAACTGTCCCACTCCGTGGGGAGGACGAGGGCTGCAGGGGCACAACAGCCACTGACAAGCCACAGGAGAGAAGGCGAGTCCTGTGCTCTGACCTGCGTCACAGGGGTCCCTGCCGGCCGACCCCCTGCTCCTGGGAAGCCTGGACTCCTGGCCCCAGGGAGGGCCTGCTGTCCACGTGCCCTGACTGTGGCCTGGAGGAGCGGCAGGGCTCCTACGTGGCCTGTGTGGAGCTGCGCCTTCTCTGGCTCCAAGGCCTGTGTGACCAGCATCCTCTGCCTGTGTGGGGTGAGGGCTGTGTGCCCCTGTCCTTCCTGGTACCCCAGCGCCCAGCATGGGAGGAAGACCCCGACCTCGGGCAGGGAGTGGACGGTGCCTGCAGGGCTGTGGCCTGGGCCTAAGGGGCTGTCTGTCACAGGCCGGCCATGGCGGTGCTGATGTCTCTGCACCAGTCCTGGGAGCACCGGACCTGCCCTCCTCCCCCTCCCCGTGGGTGACATGCATGAGCCCTGCTGTCCCGGTCTGGGGTGAGAAGCTGCCTCTGCCTTTGTGTGGCCCCAGCGTGAAGAGGTGGGGTAGGCAGAAGGGATGCCGGGGACACGGTGGGCATGGGGCAGAGCCAGGCTCCAGGGTGCCCAGTGCTCCTTCCTGTCCATCTGTCCACTGGCTGGGGACGAGCAGAGCAGGTGACACCCTGAGGAGGCTGACCGCAGCGCCCAACCCACAACACGGAAGCGGCATGCTCCCACCTCCGGGGCATCACAGCGCCCTGTGCAGGGTGGAGCAGGCTGGGGCTGTGCCCTGGTCCATGTGCAGGGGACCTGTGGCAGCCGTGTCCCCTCCGGGGGGAACAGTGCCCACTGCACTCGGCGAGGAGCAGCCCAGCAACTGCCTTGGTGCCCGTGCCTCGCAGCTCCGGCAGAGGCTTTGACCCAATACTTCCCCGTCCAGTCCAGGCCCGGGCCTTGTTCACTCACGTTCTGCTTTCTGTCCCTAAACCCGGCGGCGTCATGCATGGGGCCCCGATGTTTAAGGCTCGCAGTGCCAGAGCAGCTGCTGCTTCTAACACCGGCATTGGTATTCCGCCCATCAATCTCCTTCACACGCCGCCCGCCCGCGGGTTATTAATGTTTAGTCAGAGCATCGTTTCATGTTCTTCGTATCTCATTTCTCCTGCTCACCTTGGCAAGGAGATGCTGCCTGCATTTTTAGTCAGCTCACTTTGGGTTATTTTTAATTTACACCTGACAGAAAACTGAAATTACTCAAACTTAAAACTTTTCCATTTTCCCTGAGGCTTTGTCAGCCACTATCATTTCTTTTTCTCTATTTATTTATTTATTTATTTATTTTAGGTAAAACTCACTTAACAAAATGCAGTTTTAAAGAGAACAGTCTGTGGGATTGAGCGCACAAGCCGTGCTTCACACTTCCCAGCGCGCAGGTCTCTCTCCTCCAGGCATGCATCCAGGCCTGGATATTCTGATCTCTTAGATGCTGCTAGAAATCAGGTTGTCTTATCCATTGTTTGGATTGTTCTTTGCTGATGTAAAAAGAAAAGCAGCTGTGTTTTGAATGGTTTTTGTTCACTGGAAGTTTGCTGAATTAGCTCTATCAGAAAGAGAGAGAGAGGGAGAGAGTTTGTGTTTATTCTGTAGAATTTTTTTCAAGACAGGATCTCCCTGTGTAGCCCAGGTTGACCTTGGACCATGGAGATCCTCCTGCTTCAGCCTCCCAAGTGCTGGGACCACAGGTGTGTGGCACCCGATATGCACCACTGTGTCGTCCCCAGGCACAGGTCACTGGACTTGGCCCTTCCTAATCCGGCATCATCCCCTTCCTCCTCCACCAGGCCCTGGCCCCAGCTTCTGGTGAGGCCGGGAATGGCTGGTTCCGCCAGGTGCCCAGAGCTCTCTGTCTCTGCTCAGCACACTGTTTGCTGTGGACTTTTCACAAATCCCCTTCTGTGTGAGGCTGTTCCCTTCTCCTCCTAATGTCCGAAGTGCTTTTCTTACGGAAGAGCGCTGGGCTTCACTGACTGTTTCCTTCAGCCGCTGAGGCGATTGGCTGCCGCGTGCCCCCCTCTCTCCACAGGACGGGTCACCTGGCTGCGCTGCTTTCTCCTGGGGACCGCGCCCGAGTCACTCTCGGTCATGGTGTGTGATCTTTTTGCTGTGTGTTGTGCTTTGGGGCTGGTCGCTGGGCTTTGGTCAGGCCCTGGCATCTGTGTTCACAGGGGACGTGGGCGCGCAGGTCTACCTGGTCTGGTTCCTCTAGATCTGGTATCATAGCAGCACTGGACCCATAAGTTTGGAATTGTCCCCGTCTCCTGCTTTTTGAGAACTGAATAGTGGTGCTAAGTCTCCCTAAGTGTTTGGTAGCACTCCTCATAAAGCCACCTGAATGTGGGCTCTTCATGCTTGAGAGGCTTTTGATCACTGATTCAGTCACTTTGAAAAGTATAGGTCTGATTGAATTTTAAATTTGTTTCAGGGAGTTTCAGCTAACTCCTGGGTTTCTCCAGCCATTCCTTGGATATGCAGATTTTTTTGGAATACAATTATGTACCTTTCTAATCCATCTTAATGCTGTAACATCAGTCATGCACTATTTAGCTTTTCATTGCTGTGACAAATTACCTGACAAAATGAACATAAAGGAGGAAAAGTTTATTTTGGCTCATGGTTTCTGTGCATTCAGTCCATGGTTGCTCAGCCCGCTTCTGTGCTGTAGTGAGGCAGAGCATCACGGTAGGGAGCCCATGTGGAGCACTTCACAATGGGCAAGAGGCAGAGGGGGTGGGGAGGCAGAGGGAGGCTCTGGGACACTCCAGTGACCTACCCCATCCAGGTCGCACTCCGGGGACCTACCCCATCCAGGTCGCACTCCGGGGACCTACCCCATCCAGGTCGCACTCCGGGGACCTACCCCTTCCAGGGCGCACTCCGGGGACCTACCCCTTCCAGGGCGCACTCCGGGGACCTACCCCTTCCAGGGCGCACTCCGGGGACCTACCCCTTCCAGGGCGCACTCCGGGGACCTACCCCTTCCAGGGCGCACTCCAGGGACCTACTCCTCCATCAGGCCCTGTTTTCTGCAATTTTGACACTCTCAGAAGTCATGTGATTATGAACCCACCACTGTGTTAACTAT
>PVLA01009454.1:0-41970 GCA_004027455.1 Hydrochoerus hydrochaeris | reverse complement strand
CTCTCTGTATTTGAGAGTCTTATGGTTTGAGTCTCATGCAGACTTCCAGGGTTTGTGAAGGAGTCACAGTGCAATGCTGGGATTAGGGGTGTGAATAGTACACCTACCCTAGAGTAGATGTGGCCTACATACAATAGAAGGGACAGAAAGTCTTCTCTCTGCTCCTCCCCTTTTGCTCTTGTTGCTTTTGCCGTCTTCTGCTGCCATGGACTGTTGCTGCTCTGCCATGAGCCACCCTGCCTTGAGCCAGCTGAGTGTGGACTGAAACCTCCACAAACCATGCGCTAAATAAACCTTTCCTTCTTTCATTTTTTAGGCCTCAGGTATTCTGTTTCAGTAATGAGAGAAAAGTAAACAAGACAGAGACCAAGCCTTCAACAAGTGAGCCTTCAGGGACTTTTCAGATCTCATCACAGGAAGCATAAAGGTTCCACTTTCATTCACTATTCACATTTTATTTATTCCTCATCTTGCAATATTTTATAAATTTTTAATATTTTAAAAGTCGATTTTCTGTTTCATTGATTTCTATTGCTTTTTCTTTTTGGTTTCTTGTCTTTGTGGTACTATTTGTTTATTTCAACTAGTTTTAGGCTTACTTGCTTTTCTTTTTCTAATTTCTTAAGATTATGGATTTGAGATTTTTCTTCCTTTTTATAGTTGGTGCATAGCTGCAGAGCTGTTTTCACTGCATTCCATAATTTTGGTATTTTGGGGGTTTTGTTTAATTGTTTTAAAGGATTCTTTTGTGATTTTCTCTTCCATGCTGAGTGCAGGGCTTGATTTCCTTGTATTTCTGAAATTCCCAAGTTCTTCATTATGGACGTCTAGCTTCATCCCATGGTGGTCAGACAAACGACTGGGCTTGTCACCTGTTAACCTCAGGCAGGATGCTTTGTGGCTGAACGCAAGGTCTGCCCGCGAGTGCGTTCGGGGGGGAGGTTCGGCCTGTGGTTGTGGGGTGCAGTCTCCCTGCCCGCCCATCTATCGGGTTTACAGTTTGCCCCAATCTTGTTTTGTTCCTCATCTGCTGTTGGCCTGGGCTGTGCCGAGGGCAGGGCCACACATTAGAAGTGTAATGCAGCTCAATACACACGCATGTGTGTGACAAAACTTCCCTTTAAATATTAAACATTGTTTAAAAAAGAGACCAAGTGGCTTTAGCCTACAGGTGGGAAGCTGCGGTGTCCTCTTCATGCTGAAAGAGGGTCCCTCTCTTTCCTCAGCTACTTGGAGTACTCGCTCCTACGAAGCTTCCTCAAATAGCCCAGGACACAATGAGACCCCTCCAGGAAGCCATCAGCTCCCCTATGGTTGCTCGTGTCCCCTCCCCTGGGCAGGACCCCTCACCCCTCTCCGCACTGCCACCCCACACTTCCTGCGAGCAGGGCTGTCTCCCCCTCAGGAGGCCAAGGGCTGTGATGTCCCCTGACCAATCCTCCTGGACTCTGGGTCCGACACTATGCGACGCAGTCAAGATTGGTCACATCAGTGAGAATGTTTCAAATACCCAGGATTCAAAATTTAACTCCAAGTCATGTCCCTCTGGGTGAGGGTACAGACCTTGTCATGTCACTGTCCCGCTGTCTCCCTGTCCCAGGCTCTGACACATGGGGGATCGGCAGAACCCGACTGGCTGTAGCAGTGATACCAGGTAAGGAGTGTGGGGCCGGGTCCATGGGCCACTCAGCGAGGCCTTGTCCTGCAGGGAGGTGGACACAGTCCAGCATCATCCTGAGAACTCAAGCTGAGGCCCTATGGGTCTCAGAGAGTGCAGCTGGGAAAGCCCCCAGCTGCTCCACAAATAACGGGGCTCAGACCGGCAGCAGCCTCGAGGGCTACGGAGCTGAGCGAAAGCAACTCGAAGGAAGCACATTCTGTCTCCCAAGTGGCCGGTTTCAGTCAGGGCCACAAAGCATGGACGCGACAACCTCAGCAGGAAGTGAAGCACCGGGGCAGAGCCCCCATCTCTCCACGGCTGGGGGCCGCTCCTTGGGTCTGGGCCATCTCCTCGGTGCACAGCAGCACCACCCACCAGCCGCTGGGATCAATCCCAGGGCCCCAGCCAGTGATCGCAGCGTGGGGTGCAGGCGCCTGCTCTGTCTTCAGCAACCTGCAGGTGCTCAGACCCCTCCTCTGGCTCCCATCCATCCCCAGGTCATCTCTGCCCGGTACCTGCACACACTGGCCTCGGGCAGCACCTTCTTCCTCCAGACATGGCCATGGGGGTTAGGTGCCCGTGGCTGTCTCCCAAATCACCCCTGCCTTCGTGGCCCGGGCGGCAGCTGTCCTTCCTCAGCGTTCTGTGGTCAGAGTCTGGCCCAGGTCTCACGGGCCGAAGCCAAGGTGTCCCCGTGCTGCTCTCCTCTCTGAAGACCTAGGGGCTGTGCCCTTGCTCACCCCGCTGTGGGAGGAGCCCAGGTCCCACAGGACAGAGGCCCCGCTCCTTGGGCTGTCAGTGGGGCCTCCCCAGCTGCGAGGGCCGGGGCTCCCCTGGACTCAGTAGCAGCAGCGTGTGACCCTCTCCAAGAGCACCTCTGTCCTCCTCCTGTCCCTCCAGTGAGCCAGGAACGTCATCCATGCTAAGGGCTCCTGGGATTACACTGGGGCCTGGGGCCATGGGGCCACCACCTCCCCATCTCCAGCCCACAGCCCTGATCTCCAAGGTACAGTAACACATTCACAGGGGCCGGGACCCTTGGGGCCATTTATTCAGCCACCACACCATCCTGCACAGGAGCCCCGGCCTCAGGCTCTGCTCCCCACAGGAGCCGCTGTCCTGCAACGGGCCGAGCCTCCTGCCACAGAGCGGCCGGGGCCCTCACTTACACACCGGGCTGGGGCTGCTGCGCCCCTCAGGCCCTGCTCAGCGTCCCAAGGCCCCCACTTCCTGCAGGTATCTCACAGCTTTCAACATCATTAGGCTGAATTTCTGGCTCCCAAATGGAGCGGAAAATCCCCAGACTAGCGTTTCACTCTGCCAGGCTGCAGCAGCCTGCAGCTCTCTGATATCCCCACGCTGCGGAATGACTGATAGCTTCCAGTATCACACACTTCGTGTTCAGGATAGGAATGTAAATCTGCTCGGAGCCTCGATCCCGTCCCAAACTCCTGGCATTTTCTGCCCAGTGAACGCACAAAGCCCCACTCCACCTGGGGGAGGTGTCACACCAGGGGCCACCCTAGGAGGTCTGGGGGCTACACGGAGGACAGAAGAAGGTGCCCAGGTCCTGTCCTCTCCTCTGGCTGCAGCCCCCAGAGTCTGTCACCATCATCCTTCCCTTCTCCTAAGATAATGCATCTCAGAGCACCCTGGGCCCAGTCAGAAAACCAGGGTCAGATTATAGTTGGTGTAGAGATGGTCACATGGCTCAACCAGTCCAATCAGAGTGAATGACAGAGTTTGTCCTGTGGCCAATAGAAAAGGGTCTTATACTTTCCGCTAGCCATGCCCTGCCTGCAGTGATTGGTTCAGAGGTGGCCACTTGTCCACAACATTTTTGTAACTCACCCCAGGGCTGATGGGAGACCTTGGGCCTAAGGTGAAGTGAACAACTGTGGGCTGCCATCGTGTCACTATGATGGTGAAGCCTGAAGGAATAGGATGACTTACTTTTTGGAGCCTAAGAAGGAAACCAGACCAGCTACGGGCACATTGCTCAATCCCTGGTCTGGTTGTGCCTGAGGCAGGGCCTGTTATGTAGCATTCTTGGGTCCAGGAGCCAAGCCCTCTTCCCCTTTCATTTTACTTGAGAAGATTAGAGGTGGTTTCCCCCACTTCCCCTGTCAGAGTTCTCGGAGTACAGAGCCAGGTCAGAGCCCAGAGACTGGGTCGTGCCTTGTCCCAGCTTCCTGTCTGAGCTTTGGTGTCCCCATCTGTAAAGGTGGAAGAGGCCCCTGGGTGGGTCTGTCACAAGTGCCTCAGGGCAGTGCGGGCCCTGGAGAAGATGTGCCTGTGCTTCTGGCCAGACTCATCCTGAGAGACCGCTCACTGCAGGGCAGCCTCGACCTCTGCAGATGGCTCTGTCCCTGGACCAAGGGCAGGACCACAGTGCTCCATCTGCCATCCCTGTGTCCAGCCCCCCAGACAGGGGAGCTGGAGCTGGGAAACAGAGGCACTGTCCACAAGAGGGCCAGGCCCCCAGAAGGCTTTGATTCCCTCTGTGGAGGACACTGCTGCCCAGGGTCTGTGTTCACAGGGCGTCACCACACCCAGGCCAGTGAGACACACTGGTGAGCTGAGCCCCAGTACCCGGCTCCCCTCCAGGGCCCCAGGGCTCCCCTCCAGGGCACTGGTGAGCTGAGCCCCAGTACCCAGCTCCCCTCCAGGGCTCCAGGAAGGGGCATCCCTTGGAGGAAGGGATTTGGAGCTGGGAAGGGGTCACTTGAGTGCTCACTTAGTAGATGTTAGATACATGGAACCCTGAGGTGTCTGCAGCAGATGGGGCACACATGAGGGTACACACGTCTGAGACAGACACACACTAGGTGACACACGCATGGCTCACATTACCACTCCCATCCAAACAGCAGGGCAAGGAACCCCAGGAACACACAGGAGGCTGAGGCCCTGCCGAGGCATGTTTATGGGGAACACAGCAGGGGCACACAGATCCAAGGGAAACGACAGAGCCGTGAGTCACAGCAGTGCATGTGTGGGATGCACAGGTGCCACATGCCAACTGCCCACAAGCCCCATCCTGGGCAACCCAGGACACCACCCAGTGTGCCAGCCCTGGACCCCAGACCTCCGGGACTGGACCTGGCACCAGAGGCAGAGCAGCGGTGACTGACAAGCCCTGCAGGGTGGGGCTTGGTGCTGGGGCTGTGCCCAAGCCCTCTCCTCTGTGCTGGACCAGGGAAGCATCGTCCTTAGAGCAGCGTGGAGAAGGGCACTGGGCCACGCGCGAGGTGGCCCTGCGAGGCCACTCTTCTGCTGTCGTGCTCGCCCTCGTGTCCAGCTGAGCTGTGCAGAGGCCCCGGTGCTGAGTCTCCCAGAAGCCCATGGTGCAGCTGCCGTTCCTGCGGCTCCTGCATCTTTCTGCTTTCCGTTTGTTTGCTTTGCAGCGCAGGGGTGGCAGCGGGGTCTCGTGTGTTGAGCAAGCATACTGGCGCTGAGCTGCGCCCCAAGTGCCCGCACCCTTGTTAACAGCTAAGGACCCACGTGGGAAGTCCTTGTTGCTAAGGAAACTACAGAGAGTGGCCTCGCACCGGTCCTTCTCCACCTCTGCTGGGGACCCTGACCGGTGAGGTGACGTGACCTGTGTCAGAGGTGTCGGCCCAGAGGCTGATCTGACCCAGCCCTCGATGGCCCTCTCTCTCCCCAACAGCTGCACAGGCACCAGATGCTTGGGCTGGGGGTGGGGTGGGGCTGTCACACTTCTGAGTGGCTCCCGCTCTCCGGAAGTGTGGCGCGAGCAGCTCAGGTCTACACCAGGTGACCCAGGTCTGCAGCCTGGCCCGGTCCTCATCCACATGGCAGGGGTGACTGAGTAAGCACAGCTAAGAGCAAAGGGTGAGGGCTCCTCTGCCCCCCTCTTCATCGGAAAGGGCCAGGCTGTAGCCCTGAGGCTCCGGCCCTGGGACCCTGGCCTGGCCCTGGCTGAGGTGGTGGCTCTGGGTAAGGCACAGCTCTGGACTGCTCGTGGGAAGCAGAGGTTCCATGCTGCCTGGCCCCAACCACTGCTGCCCACGCAGGACAGGCTTGGTGGCCGGGCACCCCATGACTGTGGCTCTTCCGGGCTCCCCTCCTCCTGCTCCCTGTGTCACCTGTCCCCTTGCTCCCAGTAGAGCAGAGAACTGAGGCTCTCAGGCTCTCGGAAAACATCAAAGTGAATTCAGTTTTCAAGAACAAAGCAGGGGCGTGTTACAAACCCAGCCTTGCATCACATCCTCACCCCCTCCATACCCACCCCTAGTCACCACAGTGAGGCTTCCCTGGGGTTCCTTGTAAGCTCACAATGTGCAGGGGTTTAGAGGGAAAGGGACCCAGGTCCCCCGGGAGGGGAATACACGGGTCGCAGCAGCTCCCTGGCTGTGTCCAGGTGTCTAACCTGCCCGGGAGCCCATGGGATCTGGATGAGGGCGTCATGTATCCTGCCACATGTGTTTCCCAAGTTCCTCCGGTCTGGCTGCCCCCTGCAGTACACAGCAGGAAGCCCTGTGCAGCATGAAGCAGGGAGGGAGGAAACAGTTCTGTTCCACCAGGTGAGTCCAAAGGCAGCTGCACCCCACCAGGCTGCTGTGCCGCTTGCCACAGGAGCTGCCCTCGGAGGCCAGCTGTCACAGGGCAGCTCTCTGTCACGCGAGGACACAGTGACCCAGCAGACCACCCTCCCAGACTGTGGGCTGAGGTGCCCCAGGCCTTTAAACCAGTTCCTGGAAAGAAGGATGGGACACCAGATGCCAGTGTAGATGCCTACCAGGTGCCTTCCCTGGGGCACCCAGAGCACCCAGGTTCTCTCAGCGAGGAGTGCAGGTGTGGGACTGTACCTTAGGGTCACAAGGGAGTCAGTGAAGCCTGCACCTGCCCCAGGCACAGAGTGCAACATCCACAGGGCAAGGGATTCAAAGTCCAGGCCTCATGGAGAGGAGAGATGGGAGATTTCTCTGACTCTGCTAACTCTGCTCGTTGTGAGGATCCTGCAGCCCAGCACCACCTTCCTACAGTTGAACCCGAATTCCAGAGCATGGCAGTGGAGTCAGCCTGGGCTCTGCGGCCAGGAGCTGTGTGCTGGTCAGTTCCTCCCCTCCCCCTTCGAGTCCCCAGAGGACAGTGTGGAGGGCGAATTCCTGGGAAGACGAATCCTTCTCCCAGTAGCTGAAATGCCCCTCAGCAGAGGACCCGCAGGGAGCTGGCAGCTGGGGGAAGCCTCAGCTCACCTCCCTGCCATTGGAATGCACAGCCTGCTGCAAATGTCCCCAAAACCAGTGAGCCTGGGAAGGGCCGAGATGCCTCCTGGCCCCGTGTGCCAGGGGGATGTGTGCTACCAGGGAGAATCACAGGACCACTGACCAGGGAGTCAGCGCTGACCCCTGGACACTTCCTCACTGCTGCCCCTGCACCGCAGCAAGATGGGCCCCACTGCAGACCCTGTGGAGCAAGACACGTGAGAAGGGGACACGGGAACCCTGGAAACCAGAGCAGAACCACACCGTACCGCAGCACCTACATCCAGGGCCTCCAGTTACGGCAGTCCTGGAGCTCAGCCTGTCTGCACCTGATCAGCACAGAGCTAATACCTGGAGCAAGCACAGGCGAGAAAAGCAAAGCAGGCACCACAGCAGACTCGCACAGGACACGCGGTGGAATTACCGACAGGAAGCTCACTGTGACGATGACAAATAGGCTGAATCACAGTGGAGAGTGAACACAGCACAGAGGAACAGACGGGTAACGCATGCAGAGAGCCATAAAGGCTGTCGGCAAATCAAACCAAATCAGATGCTGAGGCTGGAACTCCTCTGGCAGCCAGGAGTGAATCTGGTGGGGCTTCGGTGAGTTGGAGAAAGGAAGGACGGGTGCGGGCTTGGCGCTGGCAGATAGAGACGCCTCATTGGGAAGCACAAAGAGAAAAAACAATGGGAAAATAACAGAGCATCCCGGACCTGTGGGGCCACTGTGAACAGTGAGACGGGAAACCACAACATTGGAGAAAGGAGAGTCCGGGAGTGGAGCTCTGGCACGGCGGCTGGGAACTCCGAAGTTACTACCGCAAGCTAGACTCGGGACGCCGGGGCACGCCAGGACTGATGGATTGAAAAGAAAAGAAAGAAAGAGATAAAAAAAATAAGGACAATGCAGACATTTCACATTAAACTTCTACAAACCAAAAAGAAAATCTTTAATATCAAGAAAGTTCATTTTCCCTACAGTCCAGCAAGAATCAATTTCCTGTGGACTCTTCAGCCATGAGGCAGGAACAGCAGAGCAAACGCTCAAACACGGGAAAATAAATGCACCACGGTGATATTTATAAAATTCCAGCCAAATTATTCTTTAAAGGTGAAGGATAATAAAGACGCGCAGACGAGCCGGATGCGGGAGCTCACAGCTGGCAGACCACGAAGAAACGCTCGTTTCTTTGGCTGGGACGCAGTTAGGGTAAAATGCAGGGCGACATAGGAAAGAGTCCCGGAGAAGAAATAAACATTAAATAAAAGCCCTTGTTCTTGACTGGTCTAAAAATAGCTGTAACATTCATAATTATCATGACAGTGTTCTGCGCTCGCAGTAGCCCTGCCTCACCCACAGTCGTGGTTTTCGGTTTCTGTCACTCGTGCCAACCACAACCAGAAATATCAAATGGAAGTTCCAGACATAAACAGGTGACGGGTGCTGAGCCGCACGCTGCTCTGAGAGGTGCTGGGGTTTGCACAGGGCCCTGCTGTCTCCTGCCTGGCACCCGGGCCACCCTGTCTAGGGTCCCCTCTCCTATAGGCACCGCCTGTCTCAGCAGCACAAGCAAAGTGAGGGAAGGACAGTGCGATGTTCTGGGAGAAAACTGCCAAACCCCTGCGGTGGCCGAGTGACAGCTCATCCCCGAAGCTCTGCTGCTGTGTGGTTATTGTTAATCTTTTGCCATGACTGGTTGAAAAACCTCCCCACAGGTGTGTATGTATAGAAATAAGCACTGTCCAGCAGGGTCAGTGCCACCCACAGTTCTGAGCAGCCACTGGAGGTGGACAAGAGGACCATAGTGTCCGCTGGGTGGGCACTTGAAAGGACCAAGGGGGAGGACCTGGGTAGGGGCCACAAGGTGCCCACAGAGCCCGTGACATACTCAGATGTTCAGGGGTGGGTTTAGGTCAAAGTCTGGATGGGAAACTTGAGGACAATCACTGTGTGGCCGTGTCCAGATGTCCCCCAAAGCTGGGTTTGGTCATCAGTGGGACTTTCCGGAGGTGGCTGGAGCCAGGGTGTGTGATGCAGGTCAAGGGTGTGTGACCACAGACTGCTTCCGTGTGGCCCAGACCGTGGACCCTGGGCAGGCCCACCCTGGGCGCCCTATGGGCAGGCAGCTTGGCTGGAACGCGAGGGACAGAAGGACTGCTGCTAGGGTCACTTGCTGCTTTGCTGCTTCACTCCTTTGCTCCTTGCTGACCTCTGCCTTCGACCCACCGTGGCCTGTCCCCCTCTGCCGTGAGCCTCCCTGCCTTGGAGCCAGCCCACTATGGGCTGAAACCTCCACAAGCCGAGAGCTCTATAAACCTCCTCCCCTTTACCTTTGGGTGTCGGGTATTTTGTCTCAGCCATGAGAAAAGGAAGTGATACAATCATGAAACTAAACCACACACTGGAATCTAAGTCAACCAGTCTGAATTCAACATTTGAAGAACTTAGTCCATAGAGATGGTAAGACAGCCCACACGCGTGGATTTACACTGTGAATCTACAGTTCAGGACTGGCCGATGCATTCACCAAACTGAATCACTAGAGATGCCGTGCAGACCTGGGCGGGATTGCGGTCTGTGCGGGAAGCCGGGAGGCCCAGCCTGGCCACTGTGCGACCACAGCACCGAGTCTGAGGCTTCTCCTTCCTCGTCTCAAGTGTCACGATGAAGCCATCTTCGCGTCTG
Organism: Hydrochoerus hydrochaeris; assembly: GCA_004027455.1. Classification (NCBI taxonomy): domain Eukaryota; kingdom Metazoa; phylum Chordata; class Mammalia; order Rodentia; family Hydrochaeridae; genus Hydrochoerus; species Hydrochoerus hydrochaeris. The sequence continues at coordinate 32,390 of PVLA01009454.1, read as the reverse complement.
CACGTGGGAGGTGAAGGGCCAGAGAGCCCAGGGGTGAGGCCAGCTGTGCTGGGCGGAGGAGCAAAAGCCACTCACCGGGAGACCTCGGGCTGGTGCCATTGGCATCGGGGTGTCCTCTCTGAACCCCACTTCAACTCTAAGTTGAAGTTCAAGCTACAACGATCGTATTGTGGAAGAAAATCTTTGGGAAGTTTGTGAAAAATACCTTAGACATGACGCCAAAGAGTAAAGTGACAACCTGGAAACACCCTTGGAATGGAAGGGACTTCTGTGAACAGCTCTGCCAGGAGAATAAGAAGCCAAGTCAGACCGGGGAAATAGTGGCAAAACATACACGTCCTAAGGAAAAGCCTAAAACACACACGCGCACACTCGCACACACGCGTGCACACGCACACTGACAGCCATGTGCCGAAGGGACGCGGGAGCTGGTGAAGAAACCAGCACTGAGGTTTACCAGGAGGCACTGCCCAGTAACCCACAGGACAAACCCCGTGAGTCTGCAGTGACACGGTAGGTGGCCAGGCCAGCGTGGAGTGGGCAACAGCGTCCCCAGAGGAGCCCCTGGTGACTTCTGCAGTCCTCCCACACACAGCGGGGAGAATGAAGACCTGGGGGTGGCCACGGGCTTCAGCCAGGGGCACATCGTGATCGGCCCATTCATTGTGACCAGTGTGACATTTTTGCTTAAAACCTAACAGAAGAAACAGATGTGGGTTTTACGGAGACTTTCCATAGCACTCACAATTTTTCTGTACGTCTAAAATGTTTTAAAACAAAAAACAGAAGTTTATTTTTAAAGGAAGAGGCATGAAGACCGCAGTGCAGGTTCCAGCTGTGGGCAGCGGGAATTCTTGCTGCAGACAAAGCGTCCTGCAGCGACGGGGACCGACACGCCCTCCGCCTGTGTGGAGCAGACGCCAGCCGCTCCCGCGGGCGACCCGGCCTGCTGGTAGAAGAGGCGGTGAACTCTCCACCGCTCCCTCCCGCCTAGAACCTCCCTGCTCTGTATTTGCCAGCTGGACTGCACAGAGGTCAGGCTGCAATTACCACCCCAGCGATGCTTTTAAGGGGACCAGCGTGAACTGCATTTGGAAAACACAGTGGAGAGAGCCACGCTGCTCCTCGGTCCACACAGCTCCAAGGCAGAGGCAGGAATGGCAGGTCAGCCACTGCCAGGACCACAGCCACACTGCCCATGTCTCAGGGCTTCTCCTTGGTTCTTCCAAGGTTCCGGAAAGACTGACAATGACTGCTTAGATGCCACAGTCCGGGAAAGCTATCCTGCTCCCCACGTAAGGTCACAAATAATAAAAAGGCATGACACCGAGAAAGACTGGTCCACAAACGCAGGCACACGGGAGAAGAGGAGAATGCCCCAGGCTTCCCTCGGAAGCAGGCGGAGCACACGGTGTGGAGTCCTCACTGGGGACCCTGGTCTGGCAGAATGGCGCTGGGTGCCGGCTTGGCAACCACAGCGGGCTAAACCCCCCGAACGTGGCTGAGACGGGGCTAGAGAGCCGACCCCGGAAAATGTAAAAGGGCAGCGATCCCTTTAGGACGGAGGAGGAGTCTGCGCAGTGTGTCTGCACCCCATACAGCTCTTGTCCCGGGCTGGGCAGCTGCGGGTTCCACCCTGCAGCCCACAAAGCGTCTGCTTCTGGAATGTGCCATGTGCTGGTTCAGGACCTCAGGGGACAAACTATTAAAAGTGAGACCTGCCAAGGGAGGGTGGGCACTATGGCAAGACAGCTTCAGAGAAACGAAAATGTGAGAAGCACCTTTAGAGCAGAAGCGAGGCTGCCGTGGGAGAGTGCGCAGAACACCGACCGGCCACCCCGCGAGGCACCGCGGGGGACGGGGAGGCAGCCTCGGGAGCGCAGCGGTGCAGGTAGGGGCCCAGACAGTAAAAGCATCGGAGAAGCGACGGCGGGTGGAGAAGCAGGACACGGGAGCAAAATGCCAAACGCCAACGGCGCAGCACGCAGATTGCAGGGAACGTTCTAGCACAGACCACCACCGAGGCTGAGAACAGACTGCGGTGCCGAGAGCCCAGGCGCCAGTCTGCAGAGGGCAGCATGTCAGTCACGCTGTCCCCAAGCAGCCCTCAAGGACCCCACCTCTGGGATGTCCAGGTCTTGGCCTGGAGTCGGTCTGGCTGGGCTGGCAAGGGAGGCTGCACAGCCCGGGACAGAGGGAGGAGCAGGGCACAGTCTGGCTCCCGGCCTGCCCTCCTCTGTGGTCACAGGTGACAGTGGACAACAGCGGAGCCCACGGACCTGACATCCACTGTGCCAGCTAAGAAGACACCCAGAGCAACTGCCCTCGGCCTGCTGCGTCCTGGGGTGAGAGCGGGAGGGCAGAGGACAAGGGAGAGCCTGTGCCCGCTTGGCCGGCAGCACCAGGCGCGAAGCTGGTACCACAAGAGACAGAGTCCCACGGCGGAGGGAGCGGGTCCAGCAGCTGCTCTGAGCAACAACTTGGTGAAGGGCTTCAACACTCAGGGAAGCATTTACCACCCAAGATTTTAACCTGGAAAACATTTAATCTGAGAAAAGAATCACAAGAACAAAGACATCAATACACACACATCTACCGCAGCTGTCTAATCTCCTCTATGATCAGTGGATGAAACATGCACTAAAATACATACGAGACACATGTGAACACGAACCAGGCACACTGCATACCGTGATCACGTCCACGTAGAAGCGAATGCGTCACAGTGGGTGAATCCCTACTCTGATGTACAGCAGTTGTGCAGAAATAAACTTGCCATCAAAGTGTGAAGGGCTGGAGCATCTCACGTCGCCTCAGCCCTGAGCAGTGAGGGAGCCAGGACGGCACAGGGCGGGCCCTGTGCAGAGACGGGGAGGACAGGCGTGCCCCTGTCCTGCGCGAGGCCGGGAGCCGGTCAGTGCAGTGAGTGTCACCGCTGGGGTCTGGGCTCTCAGTGTCACTGCTCAGACAGAGCAGTAGCAGCAGGTTTATGACGAGGAGGGAGGGAAGAGCCCAGCGGGGCGCAAGCGCTCAGCTCAGCAGGGCAGCTCTGGGCCTCTAGGGTCCTGGGGCCACAGGGCGTCTGTACTGGGCACAAGGGAGAGGAGTCCTGGGCACCCCTCAGGAAGGGGCATCTCTGAGCGCCCCAGGTCTCACAGGAAGTGTGGCGGCTTCCTGAGCCTCCGGAGGGGTCAAAGCCACGATGCAGATGAGTGAGGCTGGGCAGGGATCCGGCGCCGGATTTGGGGTTTTCCCACGCCAGGGTCTTGGGGCGCAGGTGGCCTCTCCCTGTTGGTTCTGATATTTTGACATCAGCGTCCTCACTCTGTCTGGTTCTTGGCCCACTGCTTCCTGTTTGCTCGTCCTGCCTCAGGAGGACCCCGCCTGACCAACAGCAGTGGCCGTGCAGTGAGAAGCCTGGGAGGCGGTGGCCCGGGACCCGTGTTTCCTGGCTCCCTCCCAAGCCTGCCGCCTGCCCTGCAGCCCAGGCTTCCATTGGTGGGCGGAGCGGAGGGACCGCAGACACCTGACGAGATGCCGCGCGCCGCTCCGGGCCTCTGTAGAGGGACGATGTCTCCGGCAGGGTTTGGAGACCACGCTTTATTTAACAACACTGAGTTTTTATTTCATAAAAAAATCACAACGTGTTTTCCCCAGGGAGTGGTGCTCATCACCCTTCCTGAGCCATAAACCACTTTAAACTCACAGTTCCTTCCGATTTCTCATCTCTCGGCAAATTAGTGTAGATAACAAAGTGCCGCAGGAGCCACAATTTATAGCCTATAAATAAAGTGCACAGCGCGGTTCTCGGAAACGAAAGGCTTGGACGAGGTTTCCGGGCGCTGGGTGACGCACGGGCTGCACAGGGCGGTGTGCAGAGGGCTGGGAACCTGGAGCTCCGCCTATGGCCAGGCCGGCCCAGGACCCGCTGCTCCCCGGCTTGCTCCCACGTGCTCATGGGCCCCAGGGGTGACCCGGGGACTTGGAGCACACTCGGGAACCACGGGAGGCCTGAGGGTGACTGCTGAGAGCAGGGATTTGCCCAGGCGCGGGGTCTCCCAGTGGCCGTGGCCTGTGTCACAGGCCACCTCGCAGTGGGGCAGGCGATGGCTAGGTCACACAGTGAGCAGTGGGCTGACCCCACCCACACGGAGAGCCGGCCGCCCTCTGAGGGCAGGGTCACCACGGTGCGGAAACCTCTGGAATCCCCGGCAGCTCGGGGTGGGGTGTCTACACACCACCATCCATCACCAAAACGTCACTAGCTTTTAAAACCACCAGCAGATGCTGGCGGTAGGGGAGACAGTGTCCACAGAGCTGTGAAAATCCACTCAGGAGCAAAGCAGGCATGGCGAGAAGGGGCGCAGGGAAGTTGGGGTCACAGTGTAAAGTGGGGTTTCCAGTACAGCTGCTAGAGGAACCATCCTTGCTGTGCCCCGCTCTGGCTCCAGCCGCAGCCACTGGGCGCCGTCAGCCTCTCTGCAGCACCCACAACCCTGGGCCCGGCCTTGCCCCGGAAAGCTGTCACCGCTCTCTGCCCTCCCCAGGGTGCAGTCTGAGTCTAACACAGAGCACAGCATCACCCTCTCCTCCCCCAGAGAGCCTGGACTCTGGTGTCCACGAGGGAAGCAGGTGGCCAGCCTTTCCCCACCAGAGACAGGAACCCAGTTCTGGGGGCAGCCAGGCCAGGCAACCGGCGGTCTGGCTCAGGAAAACACGCAGGAGGCAGCGAGCTGGGGTGGCCAGGATGGGGCCAGCTGGCGCTGGGATGGGCCCTAGGCCAACCTGGTCCAGAGAGGCAGCGTGTGCAGGACGGGGCCTCAGCACTGCCCCACCACAGTGTCCACAAGGGCTCAAAGCCCAGGCTGCTGGCGGTGGTTCTCACTAGGAGAGGGTCATGGCCCGGAGGACAGGGCAGTGTCCTATCCTGGACCACCACAGACTCCAGCCTAGCGCCCAGCATGGACAGAGGCCAGGGCTGCTCACACAGCCGGGAACAAGGTGACCTTGCCGGCCTCAGCATGGAGACCCGGCCTCCATGTGCCGCAGTCACGCGGGTCCCGTGCTCTGCCTGTGGGCATGGGGGGCAGCAAGTGCTCAGGGTGGTGGTGCCTGGCACTCCCAGGGCAGGAGAGCTGTGCCGCTGCTGGCCAGGTCAGTCTGCGCGTTACATGTGGCCCCAGGGGAGCCAGGGCCCCGTGACAGCGGGCAGGAGACAGTCCCATGTCCCACGTCGCGTGAGTATGCACCACTCTCGGCTCCACAGAGCCACGCCCTGTCACACGGCGGACAGGTCCACGTGCTGGGCGGAGTGGCTGCTCCTGTCCCAGGGGCTAGGCCTGGTGGACGCTGTGCCTGGCCGGGTCCCGGTCATCTACAAACCCAAGAGAGGGCGCGGGGCATGGAGATAGCTGCCGGTGGGGTGGGGGGGGTGCAGCCCACAGCCAGGCCATGGCACCCATGGGCAGGACCCCCTGCTCCCCGCGCCGTGGCTTTGCTGGTCCCTCGCCCGTGCCTGGCATGGTGGACCCCAGGTGCATGTCTGTCCGCCTGCACCCATGTGAGTTTGGGCCTTTCCCGGGTGAGCACCCGGGGGTGTCGGGCGCGGTGGGGGTCGGGTGTGCGCTCCCAGGGCAGCAGTGCATGAAGCTTGTCATGGGGGGGTGGCAGGAACGTGACAGTGGGGGTCACCGAGTGAGGACCGAATGGCAGGAGAGGGACAGCCAGCTCTGCTCTGGGCTGCGGAGCCCCGCAGGAGCCAGGAGGACCCAGGGCAGCAGACGGGGCCCAGGAAGGACAGATGCTGGGCTCTGCCGTGAGTGCGCCGCTGGGGCACCAGGGTCCTACGCAAGATGGGGCTGCCGGGACTGGGCCACGGGAGCCAGCAAGGCCCGGGCTAGAGCGGGTCCTGACGGGCAGGGCTGCACTCACCAGGTCCGAGCTGAAGGGCTTCCCGCTGGCGTTGCGGGCCGAGCTGCTGCTGAGGGACCAGACCTTGGTTTTGTGCTTGAAGGCAGCTCGCACCTTGGTGAACACAGGAAACACCTGTTAGCAGCCATGGCGAGGCTGGCAGGGCCAGGGCGGCCGGCACAGGAGCCTGCGCTGAAGCGAGGCCCAGAGCCCACGGCAGGGCGGGGACATGGCCCGGCTCCTCCCCAAACTCCCCAGGGCTCAGGCAGCCCGACTGCACCCGCAGCGCAGGGCGCCCAGCAGCGCGCGTACCTCGGAGTTGAGGAGGCAGTGGAAGAGGAAGATGAAGCCGCCCTGCAGCGGGAGAAGCAGTGTTAGGCCAGGGGCCTGTGGTCACTGACTTGAGAGCCACAACCAAAGAGCAGCATGGGCGCCTCGCCGTGGGGACCCCGTGACGCCTGCTCCTGAGTCCTGGGGGCCACGCAGATGGACGGCACCCCAGACCCACCCTGTCATCTAACTCAGATGCAGGCTGCTGCTGTGACAGATTCCTGTGGGGACCTTGGGGCCGGACGTGGCACAGACCTCTGACAGGGCTCGGGCTCCAGCCACAGGCAGAGCGGGGCTAACAATGACAGAGGCGGCACACACAGGAGCAGGGGACACCACACCCGATGGCTGTCTGGGACCCGCCTGGAAGACCGTTCAGCTGAAGGCCACTGGGTCCCGTGGACAGGGTCGGGCACAGGGTTCGTCAGGCCACAGCAGGGCAGCCAGGCGCATGTGTGCCAAGTGCGGAGGGGACCTGCACAGGGAGGGGCAGGACAGCCGGGCAGCTGGCTGTGCAGAGGACCCTGTGGCTCTGGTCCTTCAGGAAGCCCTGGGCACCCTGGGCTCTGCCTCCCAGGCAGGGACGCTCCCGTCCCTTCACACCTGCCACCGCCTCTCCTGCCTGCTCACCTCTGGCCTGAAGCCCGGCGTCCCGGTCCTTCCCGGGAGCTGCCTCTGTTCCCAGCCCTGGGAAGAGGGAGGCACGGCGGGGCAGGGCTCACCTGCAGGGAGTTGAGCACGGCGAACATATACTGGAAGACTAGGGCCTGGTCATTGACAGCCAGCACGCCGAAGGCCCACGAGGTCCCCAGGATGGGCAGTAGCACAGCTACGGCCTTGGCAGTCAGCCTGCAAGGGAAGCAGTGAGGGCCGCACTGGGGCTGGCAGGATGGGCAGTGAGGACCGGTGCGAGGCTCTGTGGGAATGGGGCTGGCCGGGGTCTTCCTGCAGCAATGGGCGGTGCCGGGTGCAGAGGCCTCTGGAAGAGGACTGTGGACTGGGCCATGTGAACTGGGGAGACACTGGAGGCAGGAGGAGGAGAGGGAGCTGGGACCCCTGTAAACCATGGCTGCCCACGTGGCCAGTCTCGGGGAGCTGAGCGCTATGTGCATGATGCCGACACAGTGAGACTAAAGCTTCCAGGGAGCCGTCCAAGGAGCTGTCGCAGGAGCCACCAGGAGGGGTCAGGCGCCTGCTTGTGGCCACGCTCCATCTTCTGCAGCAGCGAGCAGGGGCGGAAGGGGGTTGGCATGTCCTGGGCTCCCTGTGGCCCCGTCCAGCTAGCCGAGGTCTCAGCTGCTCACCTGCCGACACAGCTGCGATGGCCCAGGGCCCAGGGAAGGCCGCTGACCACGCTGTGGTGGCCACAGAGACCAGCAGGAGCCCTGGAGCCAGGACAGCCCTGAGGAAGCATGAGTGGGACAGCATGTGGTCCACTCTCCTGGGCACTGAGGGGCCAGGGGCAGGTAGGGGACAGGACCCTGCTGTCCGCACGGTGGGCAGGAGGAGGCCCAGTCGCAGGGCTGCCCCCACCTGCCCACTTCCTTCCTCCCCGGTGCAGCCCCCGAGGCCCCCAAGGCGCCGCCGGCCAGGTTAATTTACAGCGTTTGGAATTCATTATGGGATAATTATCTCATTGATCCCGCTGGCTAGTTTACGGCTTTTGCTTTCAGATCAGAAAAGATCCACTGTAGCTGAAATTGTTCTTGGGGTCACTGCCTAGAATCCATGCCCCGTGTATGCCAAGGCCCTGAGTCCAGGCAAGGAGCCGCCTGTCCGCCTCAGCCCAAGGTGCCAGGGTCAGGGTGACCGTGCGACTCGGGCCCCAGCCCTGCAGCAAATTCTGCTCCACCGTCCCGGGGCCCAGCCAGTGCCACCGTCCACAGGAGGAAAGGGGCTCCCAAGGACGGAGCAGTCCTCACACCAGGAGGGCAGAGTCCACCTGGGCGTGAAGCCATCTGGAGATGGTGTCACCGCACAGCTACCATGTGGGGGTCCACGTGCTGGGCCCCTCGGGGACACTGACCAGGAGTCCAGGGCAGGAAGCTGTGTGGACCAGGTCTCCGTATCCTCGGCTTCCTGTCCAGGGCCAGGCTAGACCATGGCAGGAAGTGCCCTCTCTCGGTTTCCCATGAGGAGGTCCCCATCCCCTCGCCACCCTGGCTGTGCATGGAGGCCACAGGGCTGAGTGGCCGCAGGTCCCGTGGAGGGCAGCAAGGAGGGGCTGGCGCAGGCCCTAGGGCTCCCGATCCGCAGCCCTCCCTGCCCCACCGGGGACCTACTTGAAGGCGCTGGGGTCCCCGTGAATCTTGTAGCTGCCGGCGCTGATCTGAGAGATGACCCTGGTGACCGCGATGAGGATGCCAATGTTGACCTGCGTGGAGGAGGGAGTGTGGTGACCGGGCCAGCAGGCTCCTCAGGGCTTTCCCTGCCTAGCCCCAGCCAGCTCTGTGCCCGGGCTGGGTGGGGTCAGAGCTGTTTGCGCCCCGCTCGCCCTCAGAGCCTGAGGACACACGCAGCCTCGCCGCCTCCCATCCGCCCGTGACAGCAAACGGCAAGGCCGCAGTGGGGACAGTGCGGGAAGACCGCCCACCCCAGCGGGGCCCCACCCCGGGCCTGTGTCGCCTTGGGCTCCTTGCCGCCCTGCACCCTCTAAGGTTTGGCGACCTGTCTGGGCTCCCTGGGGCCCCTCCAGCCCAGGGTCACTCAGGGTGTCTGCAACAGAGACCCCCCCCAACTCTCCAGACCCTGAACATGGGGTGGGGCTGGCGTCCACTGCAGAGCCACGCTGTCCCGCGTCCCTTCTTGAGTGCTGAGGTCATGGACACAGCTGGGGGGAGCCAGCGCCAGGCCAATGGCCTCCACGGGAGTGTTCCCCCAACCCCGCGCCCCAGGTGCTCCTATGGCAGGCGAGGTCCACTGCAGCACGATGCCCCGCCCCCATGTCCACATCACTGGCCCAGCTGGCGGATCCGGGCCTCCCTGCCGCACCCCGGGCCTGCAGGTCCCTCTCCCCCCCACCCAGAGCCCAGCACCTCTCCATTCCTGCCCTTCCCCCGCCCGTCCAAGGCCTCCCTGTCCTAGCCGCTGTCCCCACTGTCCCAGTGTGGGCAGCACCAAGGTGTGGCTGTCACTGTCTTGCCCTCCTTTCTGCTCCGTGAAGCAGGGCCGGTAACGGAAGCCTCCCGGGAGCAGCACGGCACCGGGCGCCCAGCACCCCTGGGAGGCCATGGCCTCCGCCCTCCTGGCTGGTGCACGGACAGTGACCAGAGAGCCACGGGGTCTTTACTGGAAAACAAAGGCCTCTGCCATTAGTTTTCCATTTGCTTCCAGATGCCCACATTTCTTCTCAAGACAACTGCTCCAGCAGGCTTCCACCTGGGGCGACCCCGAGGTCCTCACCCTGCTGTCCTGTGAACCCTGAGCCTTAGGGATTTGCGTCCCAGACCTCACACCGCCCAGAGCTGGAGCCTCATTGGGTCCCAAGAAAGAGGAGTGACCCAGGATGGCCGGGCAGAGGCCAGCAGGCAGCGGTGCCCTGGGCCATGGACACGGAGGGCTGGCACCAAGCCGGAGCCCCGTGCCCGCCCGGGGTGAAGTCGCAGGGCCACAGCCGTAGAGAAGCTGGGTGCAGAGACGCCCGCGCCTGGCACCTGCTTGGGAAGGCGGAGGCGGGAGTCGGAGAGCTCAGGGCGGAGGCTTCTCATACATGGCGCTCCCTATATACCTTCAGCTTTGCTTTTACATTTTTGAAGTGCGCTTGTTAAAAATTCGAAAGCCAATTACCTAATTAAATTTCAATTGTAACCTGTCCCAAATCAAAAGGAAAACAACTTCAAACTCACTTCCTGAGATGACTCCCCGGTTCAGGAGGAAGAGACTGACCAAGACTGACCCGACAGCGGTCTGGTGGCAGAAGCCCAGGGGACACAGGGTCGTGTGACAGGCAACACCACCCCCACCCTGAATAGCAGTGAGGACACAGGCGGCCACCAGACATCCCCCCAGATATCCCCCGAGCGGCAGGAGGGGTCTGAACAGAATTTCAATGATCAGAGAACAAACCCAGCCTTTCAGTGTCTTTGCAACTCGCCCCTGATTAACCACTGGTCCACAGTCTCTGGGTGCCACCAAAGGGGACGCTCAGAGGGCTTCAGATGCACAGCGGGGGAGGATGGGGGAGGCGGGAGGTCACAGTGGGCTGGGAAAATGGGGCTTCAGGTGCCACCGAGAGCTCATGCCCCACAGTCACCAGCAGGCTTCAACTGTTGTGCAGTCTGATGCGTCCCCAGGGCACTGGGCCGGGACACCTCGTGGGGAGGCCATGACTGAGGACCCTGACGGACACACATCTCTGGCAGTGTTACCCGAGCCTGAGTCCCCTGCACCTCTGAAAGGACCCCACCCCCCAGGAGCCTCAGGGACTCTACTCAAAACACAGCATCACCCCATGGCTAAGGTCCCTCTGGCTGAGCGCATCCCCATCTGCCAAACTCCAGACAACCATGGGACTGTGTGACGTGTGGGAAGCCAAGGCCCAGCACGCCAGTCCTCTGAGGTGCCCAGTGAGGTGAAGCAGGACACCTCTGCCAAGCCCCGGTTCCCCACCCCAAGGACAGCACCAGGTCTCCAGGAAGCTGCATCCCCCACACCTGTCCACACCCCAGGGCAGAGTGGACTCTACCCCAGGGTTAGAACTGTATCCAAAGCTGGCCAATCAGAGCATTCCTCTCTTCCAGAGATAGCCAATCAGAGCACCCCTCTCCTCCAGAAATAGCCAATCAGATCACCCCTCTCCTCCAGTCTCAGTGAGAGATAGCCAATCAGAGCACCCCGCTCCCCTGGCCTCAGTGAGCAGTCCATGATGGTCAGATAAACAAGCTGGCCCATCAGAAAGGATTCTACTCCAGCCCAGGAATGTTGCTAGAACCATAGCAAGGCAGGTTCATCAACGGGTGTTGATGACACAGTCGTGACATTGCCAGGACTACCCTAGGGCCGGGACAGGCGGAACCCTGGCCCTCGCCTGGCCAGCGGCTGGATTTGCCTTCTGCTGGGACAGTGGGGGACTTGGAAGCCTTGTATGCTGGGAGCTGTGACTTCCCACGGGCAGAGCAAGGCTGGACCTTGCCTTTGTGTCCTTTGTTTTCTTTTGTGACTGGAAACTGGGCTCCCCCAGCTCTGAGCGCCATGTGGCCCTTGGGCTGGAAGGATGGACAATCCGCCCTACATGTGCAGGACCTCCTGCCTGGAGACCATGGCCCCAAGCCAGGGGTCACGGGGGCACCCAGTTAGGCGGCAGCCTCTGACTGTGGTTGCCTGAACCCAGGACGGGCAGAGCCCGCACCACCAAGACCCCCTCGGAGACAGACGGTGTCCCCTGGTCGCGAAGACTGCAGAGCTGCAACACCAGGACGGGCTAACGACAATGGGACCCAGCCCCAGTTACTTCCCGCAAGCTGGCCTGGGCCTCCACAGTGGGATCCGCACTCTGAGCGGGACCCCAGACACCGAAGCTGCGCCTGCTCCTGTCTGCTCTCTCAGGCTCTGGTTAAGGCTTTCCTGTAGATGCGGCTTGCGTGTAATTTCCATCTCTCCTAATGCAAGGCCCTGGGGCGCTGGCCTCTCCCAGAAGGGGGATGGAAAAGCATCGATGGTGCGGCTTTCCTGCCCTCCCTGCCCAGACCCACGGCCCATGAGCACCTACCACAATAACCAGCAGGGCAGGACCCACGAAGGCCCAGATGGCGCCGGTGCCCAGCGACAGCCAGCAGCTGTGGGGAGAGCGAGGCATCAGCGCCTGTCCCCACCCAGTCGTGGCCCCTTCCAGAGCCGTCCCCAGCCCCTGCCCTGAGTCCCCATATGCTCTTACCCCCTGGCCTCCACATGCCACCCCAGGACTAAGCAAAAAAGCTAGCGGCCTGCAGCTGAGCATGGCCAAGTGCCCTTCAGGGCACAGGGCACCTCTGAGTCCTGGATGCCGAATGCTCGGGCCCGCATGGCCCCCTGAGGTCCAGCGGTGGGAGGAAGCTGGGAGCTGCCAACCCTGGGTGGTGCTCGGGGTGCCCTGTCCACTGTACTCCCTGAGTGGCAGCCCCACCAGCCACACAGCAGAGCCCCCCGCACCATCTGATTCACCCTCAGTAACCTGTGCTGCATGTGGGGAAACTGAGACCCAGGGAGCTACCTCTGCCCCGCCGTCCCCCCAAAAGCCCCTCGTCTTGAAGTCTGGGGTGCTATTGGGTTTGGGTGGGGGTCTAAGGCAGGTCTGGGGCACAGGTGCACACCCTGCCCCCCAAGCCAGTGATCCCGGGCCCAACATACTTGCAGGCCACGTGTGTGTCCAGCCACTCTCCCTCTGCCCGTGTCTGCCGGGCACTGACCCGCAGGCCCTGGGTGCAGATCTGGGCAGCTGTGGATGAAGACACCCCAGCCAGGGGCTCCCAGGTGTTGTGACACTTGGGCAGTGTCCAACTCCCCAGCCAGGCCTTTCTCAGAAGACCCGAAAAGACAGACAGATGGACAGATGGACAGCGCCCCAGCCAGGCACCTCACGGATCTCAGGACACCACTCACTTGTTACTTGTCCCGTAGCTGTCCATGGCGAAGGAGATGGAGATGACACAGATGACCAGGGGGAGACCTGCAGGAGGAGAGAGTCACAGGGCCGCCCGGCCTCTGCTCCTAAGCCCCAGCTCCAGTGCAGCTCAGCATATGCAGCTGGGCACCAGGTCCACAGCAGCGCGAGCATGGGGATGGGCAGCTTGGGCAGGCGGGCGTCACTGACCAGGCCACCATGCACACTCACACAGGGCCCTGTCAGGCCAAGCTGGCCCATGGGGACTCGCGTCCTCGCATAGGCTGTGCAGGGGCGGGAGAACATGCCCCAGAGCTGCAGGGAGTCGGCCACTGGCTGGGCTGGGGGGCTGGGCCGAACTGTCCAAGCAAAGCTACTAATTCCCGGGAGTGGCCCACTCCCCAAGGACGCTTGAGCCCTGCACCCTGCGCCCGGGCTGCTCCCGGATCTGGGGGCTGCGCCCCGGTCACAGCGGCTCAGGGATGGAGCCATGAGATTCAGCCAGGGACTTCCCGACATCACTGTCCTCCTGCAGGAGCCTGAGCGGTGAGGGTGTTGGCAGGACAGGGCCACGTGGCCACTGCGGCCCCACAGGAAGTGGAGGAAAGCAGCTGGGACCACGCGGGTCCTCAGGGAGCCGTGAATCCCATCCCTGGAGGCGCTGGCTCGAGACGCCTTTCTGGGGCTTAACACCAAGCGCCAGGATTGAACGCAGGGTGTGCCTGGCCGTGTGAGGCCTGCTCAGAGCGCAGGAGAGGGGCTCGGAGTTCGGCAGAAGCCCGGGCCAGGGTGGGGGAAGGGGACGCGGAGAGAACAGGGTGCTGGGTTCCCTCCCGTGCCAGCTCCCCGGCATGGGCACCATCACTGCGCCCCGCACAGAGTGCTAACAGAAACAAAAACCCTTTTGCAATTGTTCCTAAAATCTCCTGGAGACTCCAGCCCTAGCCCTGCAGGAACCGGACAGGGCTCGCCCTGGGCGTGGGGGAGTCATGAAGGGAGAGGGGGGCTCACAGCCCTGCCCAGCCCCCATGGGGGGTTCCAGAAACAGATGCCCCGCTCCTCCCACCCCACCCAAGGCCAGGTGGCAACCCGCATCTCCACACAGCACACGTCCCGCTGCTCAGAAAGCGCGAGGCTGTCATGGAGCAGACACCTGGCGGGCAAGAGATCCGCTGGCTTCAGGGAGGTAGAGCAGGAGGCCACGGGCAGGTATGGAGTGGCCGGCACAGCAAGAGACAGTACAGCACGGCTCTTCCCGGGCCGACAGGCTTCTCCCAGGGCCGAGCTCCACTGGGCAGCAGGGCCAGCCTCAGCACCATTGAGGGGACCCAGCTCACGCAAATCACCATAGGCGGGAGAAAATCGGCTGAACTCGGCAATGAGCTTAAATAACTAGCAGGCCGGAGAAACAATTGGACAAGAAGTCAAACGACACCTGAAGGACACACGACAAAACACGCGGGTCCTAAAGCAGGCACGGGAAGCCCCGCCTGCCTGAACCAGGTAAGGACGATGCTGCCGGGAACCTCGGTCCTTGCTGCAGATGGAGGCAGAGAAACGACAGCAAAGGGAGGAAGGAACAGAGACCAGAGCAGAAGTCAACACGACAGATGACAGAAAGACAGGAAGGCCGGGCTGGTGGTGCACACTTGTAATCCCAGCACTCGGGAGGCTGAGGCAGGAGGATCGCCACGTGTTCAAGGCCAGCCTGAGCTACATAGTGAGTTCAAGACCAACCTGGGCCACACAGTGAGACCTTGTCTCAAAAAGACAAAGCCAAACAAAACACCCCGGGAAAATCAAGAAAACTAAAAGTTGGTTTTTTAAAAGATCACCAAACTGACCGAGCCAGGGGTACCAGGGGTGTTTCCAAGTGCTGCGGGTGTTGGCCTCTGGCAGAGCCCTGGGGCTCTCCTCTGCCTCCCGTTGTCCTCCCCCGTCCAGCTGTCCCCTGGCCCGTCCCCCCGCCACACCCACCTACCCCATCCTATGCTGTAGTAGTAGAGACGCTTGCTACCCTCGGACCCGAACACCTTGATGACCGTGCTGTAGAGGTGCAGCCCCTCCACCAGCATCCAGGCGAAGGCGCTCAGGAAGAAGTAGTGCAGCAACGTGGCCAGCACCTGGCAGGGGACCTGGGCGGGGGTGCGCGGAGAGGTGCCGTGGGCTCTGCAGCCAGCCCCTCCCCGCAGCCCCTCCTGGGCCCGTCAGGTGGCCTTGTTTCCTGCCCGGGAGGTGGGGCCCCCCTCATGCTCTGTGCCGGCCCGAGGCTGCACCGCGCCCTTGGGAATGACCCTCCCGCTTCTGCAGCCCGGGCACAGCGCAGCCACTCACCGTGCCCGGCTCCACGTGGAAGCTGCCAAGCAGGAGCACCTGGGCCACCAGGACGGCGCAGGACAGGTTGGCGTGGATGTGGTAGCGCTGGTTTCTGATGGTGCTGACGGAGCTGCGGGCATAACGGAGTGAGGCCCCATCCCAGAGCCCCCCCGGGCCCACAGCCCACACAGTCTGACCCCACCTGCCACGGCCCGGCCAGTCACTGCCTTGCTCTGCTTTCTTTCTTTGTCTTCGTTACTGGGGGTTAACCCAGGGTCTGCACAGGGCTGCACTCTCAGCTCTTTTATTCTGAGGCAGACTCTGGCTAAGCCACTAACTTCCCCATGTCAGCCTGGAATTTGGGACCCTCCTGCCTCAGCCTCCTGTGGTGCTGGGATCAGAGGCATGTGCCATCGCACAACAGGCTTATTCTCTGTTTCTTAGTCACCCCCACCTCAAGGTCTGCACCTGCCCTCCTGGGGCTCCTCTCCTCTGTCCTGCATGTGGCATGGTCACTGTGCCACCAGGTTGTGCCTGCTCCAGGTGACTCAGTGGTTGACTGGCTCCCCCCACGGGCACAATCAGGTTCCCAGACTCAGTGAGTGCCGGGTACACACCCCGCTCCAGCCTGGCTGCGCCCCACCAGAACTCGGAGTCCGGGTCTGGCCTTTCTGGGCCTTCCTGCCTTGGCTGCGGCCCTGCGCCCCAACTCACAGCACCCCGCCTCTCCCATCACCCACAGCCTCCGGCTCCTGCACCCTGGATCTAAGAATGGGGTGTGAGGGGTGACTCACGACAGCACAGCGAAGGTGGTCAGCGTGGCCGCCAGGCAGAGCACGGACAGTGCGCAGCCCACGTAACTGATGGCGGACAGCGCCACCTGGTGTCCATGCGGGAGCTGTGGGCGTGGAGAGGATGGGGTGAGGCCCGGGCGTCCCAGCCGCCTGCCCCCCTCCTGCCCGTGCCCCTTGCTCTCCCCAGAAGAGGCCCAGCACCCGTGCTGCAGCTGCAGCCCACGGCGCGGTCACCACAGCGCTGCCTGCCTGCCCCGCCCCCACGCCCTCCACCTCCTTCAGCTCAGGACAGACCGGGCCAACAGCTGGGAGCAGCCCAGCCGTGCCCACCCTAGCAGTGACCTGGCCTGGCTGGGAGGTGGAGTCTCCAGGCTCTGCCTGGGCACCAGGCTTCTGTGCATCTAAGAACGACCTCGAGCATGGGCCCTGCCCTGGCCCCGGCCCCGGCCCTGGGGAGACGCATCAGCTCATGAGAGGCCGAGGCTCACATCTTCCCCTCCCGCAGCCCTGTGCCCAGCACCCTCAGAGGACACAGGGCTCCACTGCTTCGGAACAGGTCCTCAAGGTCGGCGTGTGCGACCTTGGGCTCCAGAAGCCGCAGGCTCCCTGAACAGCAGGCCTGGAGGACCCGTGTTCCCACACCCACGCCGCCCGCATCTCACACTGTCCACTGCCATCCACACAGGTACCCCTGGGGTCCTCAGCTAAAACTCACTGACCCCTGTGGAGGAGCCTGCTGCTGAGGCTGGCCACATATCCACCACAGCCCAGGCCCTGAGCCGGGCTGCTCACGCCCTGCCCCAGCAGGCCGTGGCCACGAGATGGCACCCTCACCCGGGGCGCGCCCTGGAGCTGCCAGAGACCTGGCCACACCTGCCTGGGCACCAAAGGCTGGGGTGGGCTGGGCACTGCCCGCAGGAGCCCACGTGTGCACACATACACACACTCGCGCGTGTGCACGTGTGCCGCTGTCCTGCTGCCCGCCCTACGGTCCCTTCCCTTCCTGCCCTGGCCAGATTTAGAAACGTTCAGCAAAGCCTGGCTTTGCATTGAGTCAGAGACCACGGACACCACCAGGGTTCTGGACTAAAACTGCACAGGGAGGCCCACAGGGCATTCGCCCTGAGTCCCGCAAGGCAGGGCCCTCGGTGGCTCTGTCATGGTCCTCCCTGGAGGGTCTTCCTACAAGCCGAGGGCCCAGGAGTGGCCCCAGCTTGAGGGTGGGGGCTGTCCAGTGTGTGGTGTGGCCAGAGTGCAGGCTGCTCTTCAGGAGCAGAAGCCCACCCTGCAGGTGACAGCTACAGTCCAGGAACCCTGTGGCCGGTGTACGCAGATGAAAACCTCCCTGAGGTCACAACACAGCCACTGGCCACAGCCAGCCTCCAGCCCTCGGGTAGTGGAAGTCTCTGCCTGGTGGCTGCCAGGTGCGAGGGGCTTCTTGGGCCCCTTTCCCTGGTCCACTGTCTGCCAAGGACTCCTGCACCCTAATGCACCCCCCAAAGGGTGCAGGGCAGGTGTGGTGCCTGGGGAGGGCGATGCTGGACCATATGGAATGCAGAGAGGTCCATGCCGGGAAGGGGTACAGCACTCCCAGCAGCACTCCCAGGTCCCCTTCCCTGGTGCCATCCCGAGCCCCACAGCCCGAGGCAGTGAGCTGAAGCTCCCTGGGCCCATGCATGCACCTCCCAAGGACACCCCACACCCCAGCCTCTCACCCTCACTCCTGACCAGCCCTGTCACTGGCTTCCAGGAGATACCTCTCCTACCTTGGCAGCAGCACCTGGCCCTTCCCCTGGACCCCACTGGGCCTGCCCACCGCGAGGGCTGCCGCCATGTTGGGCCCCCAGTCTTGCCCCTGCGCCCCCTGCTGGCCCCCCTTAGACAGGACCGAAGCCCCAGCTCCAGGGCCACCAGCTGCCCGGGAGTCTGAGTCACCCCGCTGGCCAAGCCCACAATTTCTGGGTGACCTAGAGCTCCCTGGGACCAAGGGCAGAGTGCTCCATCCTGGAGCTGGCCCGGAACCCCTCTTCTGACTGCTGATGTTCCTGTCAGCTGCCCTGCCGAACTCCACACAAACCCATGCCTGGATCGAGTCCCTGCAGCCCCCGCTGCCCCAAGACAGGCCCACAGGAGCATCCACCCAGGCTGCAGCTTCCTCCAGTCCCGAAGGAGACACGATGTAACTTGTCACAGGCAAAGCCTCCACCTAGGCTGGGGCGTCTTGAGGGGCTCCTGGGACAGCTGCCCAAAACCCTGCTCCTAGCCCCAGCCCACCTGTCTGAGGCCCCAGACAGGTGACGCCCCTCTTCGGGGACCCAGGAGGAGAAGGGAGCCTCAGAGAGGGAATGGACAAGTGAGGACGGGAGCTCTCCACACAGAACCTGGGCCCGGAGCCCAAGAGACAAGGGCTCAGTGTGGGCAGGGAGGCCCCTCGGGCCCTGTGTGAACTCCGAAAGCCCGCACAGATTCGGTCTCCGCTTGAGAATTCTCCCTTTCTTCAGCCTTCCTGAGAATGTTCATTTTTAGCAGGGTAATTTTAAACCATTTTTCAAATCAACCTTTTCTGGCAATGAGCAGATGTGATCTGCTCCCACGACGACACCCACAGACTGTCTAAATCTGGCGGCGTCACATTCAGGCAGTGACAGATTTGTACTAGCACACTCGGCTCGGCGGGGGCTCCCCTCCCGTCCCAGGCCCCTCCCTGGGTCCTCAGCACACCATGGGACCTGGGCACTCCCTGTCCCTCACCAGGTCTGCCTGATGAGCCGATGACCCCCACCTCGGGGCCACTGTGCCCCAGTCCCCCTTCCATTGGTGACAGTGGGTCCAGCCACTTCCCGGGACGTGAGCAGGGCTTGATGGACTGAGCGTCCTGTCTCAGGTATGTGCAGCAGGTGGCCAGGACCGAGGGACCCGGAAGCACAGAGAGCCAGGCCGCCAGACCCCCACCGCCCACCCCCCGAGTCCCCTGCCCGGGGTCTGGGCTCGCTCACCTCTAGCGGGACCACCTGCATGAGGATGGCGAAGTTGGTGAGGTGTGTGCAGCGGCAGGTGGAGTGGGTCAGGTTCCCGTCCCTGAGCACACAGCCCTGGCTCGACCACACGCCTTTCCCGGAGCTGAGGACACACAGAGGCTGTCAGGGGGTGCGGCACAGCCTGGGGCTCGGAGCGGCGCTGTGACAGGGCCACTGCAGATGCGTTGGAGCTGCTGAGTCCCTGAGAAGGCCCTGGCCATGCTGGTCACCTGGACAGCACCTGGGGGGCCTGGACCAGGAGCACGGGCACCCGTGTGGCCCTTCACTGAGTCATGAGTGGCTCCAGGCACATGCTATGCTGACCCACAGGTCCACCCGGTGGACATCTGGCATGGGATACGCTAAGACGCTGCTCACTGTGAGGGTCCCTGCCAGGATGCAGCACTGTGACGAAACACTGCACCGTGGAGACACAGGGACACGAGGCAAAACAGCATCACACGTCTGCCACGAGCGCAGCACCACTGACATCTGCACCACCAGGACGCCCGAGCGCGGCCACCTCCAGAGGAGGCCAGAGGCCGGGATGACCCTGCAGGATAAGTGGGGCGTCGGCTTCATCCCAGAATGCTTCAGTTTCTAAACCAGGTGGGCTGAATGATTTCTTAAATATAAACCAGGACGAAAGTGACCCGCAAGGAAGTGCTCTGAGGTGCACAGCAGTGCGGTCAAGATAATTTTCCTGGCTGTACTTGGAGTTTAGAACAAAAGCCATGGGGCACGTTCCTCTGCAGAAGTCATGGCTTTGAGTTTTCAACAAAGACAAGTCGGCTGCTGCCCAGTGAGCACCCTGGGGAGACCTTTGCAAACCAGAGCAGCTGGAGCCCCCACTGTGTCTCAGTGCTGCGATCGATGACCCAAATGCCACATGGACATCTAGGGGACGGGAGGCACCACTGTCCAGTGCGGTGGCCTGGGGACCCCATTCTGCACTTCCCCATATCCCTGGGGCCAAGCACACAGGCTGGCATTTCTGCCCCAGGGAGGCATACGTCCTTGCGTGGGTGGGATCTCAGAGGATAGACAGGCCATTCCTGTGTGGTCAGCAGTGTCCAGGGTGGCCTTCGTGATGAATGAGTGGCCCCTGGGGTGGGAAGGCAAGAGGTATTTAATAGTGGGCAAGGCCAGAGCCTTGGACCTGCACTCACGGCAGCCAGCACACACCAACAACTTCAGAGTAAGGGACAGGAGGTGGGCTTGGGACCCCGTACCACGCAAGACCTGGAGAGGAGTGGGCGCTCCAGCCAGGAAGGCCACACTGTAATCCGAGCTGCCAGGGCATCGCGGGCAGTGAATGAGGTGGGCATGGCCAGAAGGTGAGGAAGAGCCCCTCTAAGGGGCATCGAGAGTCATGAAAGTAACGTGCTCCAAGCGATGCCATCACCGTGTGACAGAGCACCTTCCCCTGTGGGCGCAGCCCCAGGTTACGGGGACTGGTGAAGCAGGGATCCCGCTTGATCCTGTTGGAATCACTCTGCCCAGAGTGGCCTGGAGCAGCCCAGAGCGGCCTGGCAAGATCCGAGAGGTCGGGAGCCGGCAGCAGCTTGGACCGCGGAGGCTGTGTCTAGGCGGGGATGTCCCCTGGGTACCCAGATATGTGTGATGTGTGTGAATCCAATAAAGGAAACATTGACTAACAGGGCAGAGCACAAAACAAAACGAGGTGGAATGATGCAAGAAATGTTCAGTGAAACGGAACTATGTCCTGTAAGGACAAATAGGAGAGACACAGAAATCACTGAAGTCACACACGAAACTCCCTCCCTGCAGGAGGAAGGGGACCAGGGGTAAAGGTCAAAGGGGACGTTGGCTTTTTAAACAGCGTGGAAAGAATGGTGCTGAGAGCTCATGTCCAGCTTCGCGGAGGAAACACCCAGAAAAAAGCAACCCAGAATCCAAGCCCTGAGAAAACATCTTCTAAAACAAGAGAGAAAGAGAGAGGGGAGGAGAGGGGGGAGGGAGGAGGGGAGGGGAAGGGAGGGGAGGGAAGGGGAGGGGAAGAGACAGAGTGAGGTACCAGACAGAGGCTGAAGTGGGGTGAACGGAAGGCCGGCTTTGCGTCCTCCCGGTCCTGCTCTCTGCTGACTGACCGTCTAGGCAAAACCAGCAGCACCGTTTCAGCACATCCATGGCGCAGCAGAGAGATGCGGCTCTGGGCTCTGCAGCAGCTTGCGGCCGGCCAGGCAGAGGCTGCGGGAATCCCTGCTGCCCCTTAGAACACGTGAGGCTGCGGAGTGCCAGCTGCTGGCAGACCTTCGGGTGAAGCGGGTATGTGTGACACAGGCAGACACGGCTGCCGCGAAAGCTCCAAGGGGTGTAAATCCGAAGTGAATCGTAGAGATAAATTAGCACCATGAACTCTGCCTCACAATCCAGATGGAGCCAGGAGAAGTTGACATTAAAAAAAAAGCAAAAAACACAGAAAAGAGAGCTAACTCAGGAGGCAACTAGCAAAACAGCAGACTTTAATCCAACCACATCATGAGTTACACTAAGTACCAACTGTCGGAATGCTGTCGCCTGAAAGCAGAAATTTCATGATAGGATGAGAAACAAATCCCATTTCCTACGTGTGAATCAAACAACAGCAGAGAAAGTTCGTAAAGCTGTGAGGAGGCAACTGGCACATGCGCGTCCTCCGTCACTCCCGGGCCACGCAGGAGGCTGCGGACGCTTGCGCCCCGGTGGGCAGCGGCACAGCACCCACATCTAAGCCCCGCAGGCTCCTGGGTGCTCCCCAGAGTGGACACCGCGTAGGGCCTTGGGACCAAGCGTCACCGCGTTGCACTGCTTGGGGAGCAGCGGCGGGGAAGGAGCCGGGTGCTTGGTGCGGAGGTGATTTTCCTTCCCAAACATTTTCCATCCATGGTTTGTCGAACCCATCAATTCAGAAACCAAGCATACAAGGGCTGAACATAGTGGAGAGAGCAAGCGGGGACAGCAGTAAGGACATAGGAGCCCCAAATGGAACCCCCATCAACCCCCACTCTCTGGCGTTTATAGAATTCTCCATCAAGAACTCATTTTTTTCAAGGGTACCCGGTATATTCACCAAGGCCAGACATAGTCTGGGTCAGATAATGACCTTGAACACATTTTGAAGAATTGAAGTTCCAGAAAGTGTGCTTTCAGGTAATAAAGATTAATTAGAAATCCATAGCAGAAAGCTCATTGGAAAATCACCAGCTATTGTGGAAATTAAACAGCGCGTCTCAAAGTAACACACAGGTGGAAAAGGAAGTCACTAGGAAAATTTGAAGACATTTTAAATTTGATCAATGTAATATAAGATACCAGCATTTGTGGGATACAGTAATATCAGCGCATCTAGGAAAAGAATGAGGATTAGGTGTTTACGTTAGAAAATAATAAAGATCTCACACCAGTTATCCTACCCTTCATGTTACGAGATTTTATAAGAAGGAAAATTCAGTCTTCAGGTGGTAAATAAGTCCCTTCTGGAAGTAAATGAATGATGAAGACAATAAATCAATGAAATCCATAACAAACACAATAGAGAAAAATCAACAACGCCAGAAGTTGTTTCCTCAAAATAATAAATAAAATAGATAAATACCTGCAAGAGCGACTAAGAAGACAAATGCACAGATCACAGACCTAAGAAACCAAGAGACATCGCCACAATCCATAGACACAGGAAAGGTTAATCAAAGGGTGCCGCGACTCCACACCTGCTCACAGGTGAAAGGGCTTTGAAAAATGGGCAAACTCTTGAGAAATGCGTCAACTGCCAGGACTTACTGAAAGGCGATCTAAATAGTCCTGGATCCATAAAAGAAATTGCCGGTGTCATCACAACCCTGCTGACAATGAGCTGTGAAGCCCGTACGTCTGTGTCAGTGCGTCCTAAAATATTGTGGAAGAATAATAGGAATTCCACACACACCATCCCAAGGGCACTTTCATGCAGGCTTCGTTGCCTCCCTATGAAAGCCACGAATGTTACAGACAAACAGACCAATTTCCTCCATGAACACAAATACAAAAGTCCTCAGTAATTCTAACAAATTAAATTCAGCAAAATACAGAAAGGACAATATGCAGGACCGAGAGGAGTTGATCCTGGGAATGCAAAGCTGGTGAGATCCACAGCCTTTTCCTAACCCTCCCACCTGGAAAAGACCCTCTGGTGGGCAGCTAGAGGACAGGGAAGGACTGGGCCGGGCCCGCACGGTGATGGCCACCCAGCGCTGCACACGGGCTGGGTGTGTGTTCTGCCGGCCGTGCTGCGCTAACCCAGAAGCCGAGCTCCGAGGCCACCTGGCCGGGGCCACCGCTACAGCGCTCTGCCCGGGGCAGGGTGGCAGCAGGAGCAGAGAGGAGCTGGAGGCGGCTGGGAGTCTCAAGAGGAAGGGCCTGGCCTCCCTCTCCGGCTGCCTCCCCGCACAGTCCTGCAGCTAACAGGGTGGTCGGGAGGAAGTGCGGTTCTCTGGATACTCATTTGCACTGAGAAACCATCATTAGAAAGTGGGCGGGAGGGACGCAGGTCTTGGCTCAGGAGGTCGCTGCCTGGGGATGGGGCTCCCCGAACCGACTGCAGGTGAGCAGGCCCCACCTCCTGGATCCACTCCTCGATGCCCAGGCCCTGCGCTGTCCGCGTCTTGGTGACCGTGTGGCCCTTGCAGCACACATGCATAGTGCGTGGCTGTCTCTCTGACACGGATTTCCTTCCCTCGGGATCTGCACCCAGAAGCGGGGTCTAGACCACGGACCACGGACCACGGACCACGGACCCTGGGCCACAGGGAGCTCTGTTGCTAATTTTTCCGATTCCACAATGGCTGTGCTGACAGCTTATACCCCACCCATGGCTGCAAGTTCCCTTCCTGCCCACCCCGCCAGGACCCAGCCCGTGTCCCTTCTGTGATGGCACCCCCATTGCAGTGGGGCTGGTGGTGGTCAGGTGAGCAGTGGCTCGCAGCCCCCTAGTGACCTTCAGTGTCATGCAGTGTTGGCCACAGCATCCCTCGCTTCAGCCCACGTCCGCCGAGGCTGCCGTGTGTTTTCTGACCTGGTTGCTCTGGTTTTGTTTGAGGTCCTGAGTGGCTCTGGATGTTAAGACCCTGACCCAGCAGCCGGTGCAGCACTGCTGTTCCCAGCTCCCTCCTGTGAGAGGGGATGTCAGGGGACACCAGAACCCCGCCCTGCAGACAGCACCCTCCACCTGCAACTCTGGGGAGGGGTGAGAGGTCAGCGTGGACTGAGACAGACCCAGCCCTTCTGGGTCCTTGGGACAGGAAGCCACACCCCAGGGTCTGGAGCGGAGCATCCCGCGCAACTCTGCCTCTGCCTGTCTCCACGTTTCCAGCACGCAGGACCGTGTGGCCACGTGGTGCATGCCTGTGCCCCAGCACCGTGCCCGCTGTCCCCCCCCGCCTCCTGCCCCCGCCTGGCACCTCCCACGCAACATACCTGAAGTCCAGGAAGGCACAGTACAGGAAGATGCGGTTGCTGGCGTTGGTAGCATCCGCATGCTGCTTCTGAGTCTGAAATGAAAGGAAACAGAGAGGCCTGGTGACGTGACAGGGAAGCCAGAGCCTGGCCCCAAATGGGGCAGCCCAGGCTGCGCGCAGTGGAGCAATGCTGCGTGGGCAGAGAGGGCCAGGCCCCAGGCCCTCTCTGCTCACGAACAGGCCCCTTCCCGGGCCTTGCACTGCTGGGCTCCCCAAGAAAACCCCACAGCTTCTCCTGTCGGGCTCAGGGAGACACGCACCCGGCTCCGCCATTCAGGGCAGCGCCCGCCGCCTTGCAGGCCCTCAATGCTCACACCCCCGCCTGGATCGCAGGGAGCCCTGTGCACCTGTGTGGCCCTGTCTTCCCCTGCAGAATGCACGCAGCAGGGTGGACAGGTGGCTTCCAGCTGTGTGCCACGGGCTTGGAGTGTGTAGTACATGGTGGCCACTTACTACTTTGCTGAGCAAAGCTGGGAAGGAAGGATCGGGGGAGCAGGGGATGAGGCTGCCCTGTCCAGGTTCTGGGTCCCTGCTGGGCTCACCTGGGGCCAGTTCGGGGCTCCACAGTGGTGGCCGGGCCCTCACAGGCTGCTCCCGGCCTGTGGCCCCCAGGACACTGGGAACCCGATTGTGACCCGGCCCCACAGGCAAAGTTGCAGCCCCAACCTCGAATCCGCCCCTGGTCCCCTGTCCACGGCCCTGTGGGGCTGAGCAACTGGGTGGGAGCTGCAGGCCGCAGCCCTGTACCTGGATGCAGGACCCAGGCAGAGACCCTGCTAAGTTAGCGACTGCACCAGCAGGAGTGGGGTCCTCAAGTGCACGCTGTGTGCCCCAATGGGCAGAGTGGATCTCTGACTGCTGAGGGACATCCAGCCAGATGGGGTGACTGCAGCGTCAGGAGCAGGGGAGCCACACTCTCCCCAAATGCGCAGGCTCTGAGAGGCCCAGGAGTCCTGATCAGCCCTCTCTGACCTTCCCCCACCAGGACCGGGGAGCCAGGGCCTCAAATCTCAGCTCCAGGAGTCAAGGGCAGGGGGCACCAGGGGTTGATGGGAACCCTGAGGGGTCAGAGGAGTCCTGCCCACATGCCCCTTCCAGGTTCCCACCAGGGCTGAGCCTTCCCTCATTTCTGCTTCCATGCCTCAGTGCAGAAGTGCCAACTCCTGCACAGCACACTATTAAAAAGCCAAATATTCACCCTCACAAAAGCCCAACTGTGGCCCAGCAGCAGGATGAAGGCTGCTGGCGAGGAGAGGAGAGGCAGCTGGGGCTGTCAGCTCAGGGCACAGAGGGAGACGTAGCCCAGTGGGAGATGCCTGCCCCACAGCCCCCCGCCAAATGTCTGCAGTGACCCCAGTGGCTGCTGGGCGTGAGCAGACCAGATCCCGCCGTGGCCTCCTGCTCTGGAGGGCACCTGGCCACTCCTTGTCTCCCTGGCATGGGGAGAGGGCTCGGCGGGCAGGAAGGCCCAAGAGTTGGCTCCTGGGTGCTGTGCCCTGGTGTGATCGCTGCTCCCCACTCGAATCCTGGGCCCCTGGCCCTGGGTGAGGTGTGGGGTGTCCAGCGAGCACCACCCTGGGAACCCTCTCACCAGGGCGGGGACCGGGAGGACAGGGCCTGTCAGGGGGCAGTGACCTGGAAGACTTCAGTCGGGATCACAAGGTGGGAGGGACAGAGTGGGGCGCAGGGACCCAGAAGGTCCCCGAGCAGTGACGCCAGTTTCACCACCCTGCCTGCCAGGGGCCACTGCAGGCCCTTGAGCTGAGAGGCTGGTGTGAGTGGTCACCCTGGCTGGCTTTGCATGTGATGTCCATTGAGTGTCTGGAGACAGAAGCAGGACCCGGAGTCCCTGGAGCACTCAGTGCCCACCCTCAGTGCCCAGCGAAGTGCTGACCCAGATGTGACAACTCCGGGAGGCCTGAGCCAGGTCCCAGCAGGAAAGGTGCCCATGTGGGACGAGGTCCCATGCAGGGAAGCACCAACAGGCATGGCTCCCACTCCGCTCTGCAGGATGGACCCCCGGGGGACGCGCTGGGCCTTTGCAGTGGCCCCAGCTGGGACCATACTCGGGCCCCTCTGGACAGGCTAAGTAGCTCCCAGGGGTCTTCTGCTGGGCACTCAGGCTGGAATGGCAGCAAGGCAGGTGTCCCTCGCTAGTACCCACACGCGTGTCAGCCACGTGGACGGTGGCTCACTCGTAGCCTGCTCTAGCTCGTTCCCCTTGACTGTCATGTCCCCACTTTGAGCTGAGTATAGAAGTGAGTTATGATGGTGTCTCATGCGACATCCTCGCTCTGACCTGACGCGATGACCTGTCTATGCCCTGAGCCATCCACACCTCCCTGACCCTGCAGCTTGTGGCCAGGCGACCCTGAGGGTCAGCACCCCTTGAGCACGCTGTGCTGGTCCCATTCCAAATGAGGTCATTTAATCCACGCCCCGGAGCCATTGCCCCAGTGCCTGCCGTGACTGCCACATGGTCCACTAAGGCGAGTGGCACCTGGCCTTGTCCCCCGCCCCTAGACACAAGACTGTACTGTCCTAGAGGGCCGTGGGCGCCCCCACATCAGCCATCAGAGACTTGAAGGCTCTCAGCCCAGACCTCAGAGAAATGGAGGGGCCACGGGGTAGGTAGATGGATGCCAGGCAGGGATGCACAGCCCACCCCGAACACAGCACTCCCACATCCAGGCCGCTGGTGGACATGGCCAAAGAGGAGCCTGCAAGGAGGAGCTGAGCCCAAGGAGGACCCCGCGGCTGAGGGGAGCCCCACCCCCAAAACCCCTCCTGCCGCCACCATGACATCTCTTCCTGCCTCCCCGTGCCTTCCCAGAGTGGGCAACAGGGCAGGGGGCTGGTCCACACTGTGACTCTGGGCAAGGACACAGAGCTGGGGATGAGGTCACTGCTGGGGATGAGTGGATGAGGTCCCACCCCTGGGCAGACCCCACTGGTGTGCAGTGGGGTCACAGCACCGGGGACTTGGCCATCCAGGGGGCGAGGGAGCCTGCTGGCATCCTTCACAAGAGCCAGAGGTCAAGGGGACTCTGGTGTGGAGACGGGGGTGCAGAAGACAGCACAGGGACAGGGACACAGATGACAGACGTGTAGGACGAGAGTGGACAGAGGCAGACAGGCAGACACGGATGGACGGGTGGTTGATAGAGGATCGGTGGGTCCCTAGGAGGTGGCAGTGATGGATCCTAGAGGTAGATGAGTGAGAGATGGGTGACGGATGACAGAGGTTGACCTATAGACGACAGACGGTGGGTGTCAGACACTGGGCAGCTGACAGACAGATGGCACATGGGCGGCAGTGGGCGGCAGAGGGCAAAGGTAGACGACGCACCGCTGAGAGCGAGGCGCTGACAGACACGAGGGCCGCGACACCACCCACCCTTAAGCCTCTGTTCTCTGAGCTGTTTATTCTATTTTTTCTCATTTCCGTACTTTTCTCCAACTGACCTCCGGGACGCAGAGGTGGAGAGGGGACCGCTGGCCTCCAGGAGGGGGACAGCGGTAGGAAGGGCAGGGGAGGGAGGCTTCCCGAGGGGCTGCCGGGGTCCCAGGAGTCTGCACCCCTGGTCCTGGGTGGCTCCCAGGTCTTTGCTGGTGTTACAGTGGCACAGCCCTGAATGGAGCGTCACCCATGTCACCGGGGAACACATGGGGCCTCCTGGGTCTCTGCAGCCTCCTGTCCATCTGGCCTGGGGAAGATTTAAATGGGTGTAGGGTCCCCTGTGACCCCACAGACTTCAGACTAGACAGGAAGTGCACACTACTGAGCCAGGACTACACCTGCCTGTCACTCTGTTTTGCCCAGGAAAAGGGAGTCCTTGAGCCATTAGGGGACAGGGTGTCACTGGTTGCTGGTTATTCCAGCAATCAGCTGAGGTCCATGCTGGACTCCACATGACCCTGCTCTCCCACCTCCCAGCCCGAGTCCCTGGGGAGGGGGCACAGAGAGGCCGAGGCCCCTGACAATGGTCCTGGTGTCACAGGCTCCTCTGTTCCAAGATCTGCGTGGAAAGGAAGAGGCAGGACACCCTGCATGGGTGGCTCTGAGCATGTCCAGGAGGAGGAGGCTCATGGGGACACTGGCCAGCATGGGAGCGCTCTGTAACAGGAGGGGTGGCTTGGGACCCCACTCCAGCCCCAGCACTGAGGCCAACCATGAACTCAGCCCCCCGGGGGTCCTGGAGGTGGCTGGTTGGAGGCTCTTGCCTCACTGGGGGGTCACCCACAGCATGACAGACCCACTCGTGGAGCTAGGACTTGGGGGAAAGGAGGTCAGGGCACAAGACACATCTCTGCACTCCCTCCCGCTCTCTCTACCCCTTAACTGCTTCCAGGGCATCAGGAGGTGAGCAGCCCTGCTGCCCCATGGTCACTGCCACAGCGCCTGGCCACAGCTGGCCACACCCAGTGATCTCGTCAGACCAAACACATCTTTAGAACTGAAATGTCCCCTGGGCCTCATGCACTCAGAGGCTGAGCCTCGGGACGGTTCTGGATTGGGGGTTACAGCTGACTGCTGCTGGGAGGGGAGCTGGCCGGCCGTGGACACTGGGGGCAAGGTCCAAAGGTCCCTCCCCCGAAACACCCCACTTCCCATTCTCCACACGGCGAGCAGCTCACCCCCCGCCAGGCCCCTCTGCCATGCCACCTGCCTTGGCGTCAACCGAGCTCGGATGGAAACCTCAACACAGCACAAGCCACGGTGACCTGGCCTCCCTCGTGCAGTGCGTGTTGGGTGCTGTGTCCTACGCCTCCCGCCCTTCCAGTGGTTTCTGTCCGGCAGCTGACGTGGTTCCAGGACTGACACTTCACCTAACAGGTGCTTTTCAAGGACCACCGCCAGCCACACACACGACACATGACAGGCAGCGTCTCGTGGAAGGACCCGGGATGCGAGGAGAACCGTATGGAAATTTTACATGTGAAACACACAGAGCTGATACAAAAATGTGTATGAAAAGGATCAAGTCAAAATCAATCAGAGGAAAGAATGGCAGAAAGAAGAAGAATTCAAAGCAGCAAACAACAGGAACCACGCAATCCGAACAAAACGAAGTAATTAACAGAAGCTCGGGACCCAGGGGACAATCACAGACGTTCTAACATCCGTGTCGTGGGAATCCCATGAGGCCGAGGAATATTCCAAGAAATGATGACTGCGATTTCCCAGATTTGGCAAAACACAAACGTGCAGATTAAAGAGGCTGAGCAAACCCCAGGCCGCACCAGGCCCTCGTCATTGGGCTTCCAGAGACCGGGGAGGATGGAAACAGCCCTTGGAGGCTGAGCGGGCCGGCCCTGTCCCCGTGGGCAGAGGCCACGCGACGGAGTCCAGTGAGCATGCGGGGAAGGGAGAGGGACTGGGACTTTAGTCACCAGGACACACGGAGCCCGCCGAGCCTGCAGCTCTGCACAGCGTCTCAGCCATGTGCTGGGGACTGGAAGGTGACAGACCCAGGACCAGGCGGCGTCCATGTGAAGGAAGAGCAGGCATGTCCTGCAAACATGCTTGGCTGTGACTCCCCGGTGACTCCAGCCCAGCTGACCCACAGTCCACACAGCTTCTGCCAGTGTTGGTGTGGTACACACACCTGAAACCCCAGCACTCGGGAGGCCGAGTCAGAAGGGTTCCCATGATGCACCTGGCAACAGCAGGACCCTGTCTCAAAAGTAAACAAACAACAAGAAGAGGTTCCCACCGAGTCCAGGCGGCCAGCCGCGCACTGGCAAGCCCAGAGACTCCTAGGCCACTCCCTGCGGCCCAGGACAGCAGGCATCCACAGCAGGTCTGCGCGTGAGGACTGACCCTGACTGTCCTGGGGGCAGGACATGCAGAACCCAGACCTGCTAGGGAGGGACGTGAGTCTCCTGTGCTGACAGAGCATGGTCCGCGAGAACGGGATCAGAACAAGCCTCGGAGCGGGACCTATGGAGCCACCCAGCTCCAGGATCCGGGATGCGACTGCCCACTCCTTTCTGCACAGCTACAAAGCTGAGACCAGAGTGACAGGGACACGCAGGTGTACACCACAGAGGCCAGCGAGGCTCTGGCGTCAGGGAGAGACTGTGTAAGGGGTGGAGGAAGGAGAACGAAGTGAGTGGACAGTGGGATTCACACCAGCTCCACAGCACTGCCATCCACCGGGGGCCTCGGTCAGCTACTCCCTTGGACACAGGGTCTCTGAGAACACCATGGCCACAGCAACCTTCAAGACAGAGTTGTGTTAGGACGAGCTCTCATCCTCCCGCCTGACGAGAAGGGGAGGGGAGGCAGGCAGGGAGCAGAGCCTGGGGGTGGGGCTGCCCTCCCTTGCTGGACTTTGGCATCTGACCTCCAGACCACGAGAGACCGAGTCCCTGCTGCCCAGAGCCAGGGTCATTTGTCACAGCAGCCCCAGGGCATGGTGCCAACCACATGGCCCCCAGCATCTCCCGGCCCTGTGGCCACCCCTCCAGAGTCATCCCGGGTCACCGTGTCTCTCAGCCTAGAGGAGCCTGTGGTGCAGCCCAGGTGAGCCAGGGCCCCCAAAGTGTCCTTGGGGTCAAGCGGGAGTCGAGTGAGGTCTTCAGGGTGTACCCAGCAGGGGTACCATGCCACATGACTGCCACCATAGCAACCTCCTCCACCTTGGACACACCCAGGCTGCAGCCTCCACCTGTCCTCTTGGGCCTGTCCTGTTACCCTAAGCGTGATGGGTGCAATCACTTGGCCGTAACCTCCCCCACCCCATTTTTGGCCACAGTCAACTCGGGGACCCAGACCTGCATGCAGTCAAGAGCTCCCAGCAGCTCGGGGATGCTGGCACCTGGGCGTCCCCAGGGAACGCACATCCGTCTCCTCCACCAGGAGCTGGGCCGAAGCCAGGAAATGTGTGAGGTCCGGGCTGGACCCCGGGAGGGGCGTCCCTGGACTCCATCCTGTCCGCCCCTTCTGCCCTGCCCAGTCCCGCCCCCACCTACAGCAGGCTGTCAGCTTTCGCCCCTTGAGCTCTTTCTGATTTATTTCTCCTTCCAGGTACACCTTGCTCTGTGATATCTGTGTTATAAATTATTTTCTAAGATATACCTCGAGTGCATTATGGTTCACATACAAGAAGAGAAAAGGAGCAAAGCCCAAACCCCGGGCTTAGCCCTGAGCTGCCAGGTTCTCCCACCGGGGGCCCCCTCCACGTGCACTGGGCAGGGCCCCCCTGGCAGGCCGGGCCTCAGGAGAGCACCTTATTAAGGTGCAAGCTGCAGCCGAGCCAAGTCCATCACCCGGCTGCTCTTATTCCCTCTGCTGGGATGGGGGTCCTGCCCCAGAGCCAGGAAGCCTCCCTGGGTGACAAACGGAAGTAAGACCCAGAAAGAAGCCAGAACCAAAGAACATAGTCTCTGCGTTCACCAGCGTCCTCGACCGGCCGGGGAGAAAGCTCCATCCCCTAACAGCACGGGGAGAGTGGGGGGCTGCAGCTACCCAGGGGTCCCAGCACAGATGCAGCCCAGGGCATGCTGGGAACCTGCCCTGCAGGGCCACCCTGCTGCTGAGGGAATGGCCTGGGCTCAAAGGGTTGTGAGTCCAATCTCCTCTGCCTGGCTCTGCCACCCGCCCGCCCGTGAGAGTCTGGGTCTGGCACCCTCTACTGCGCCACATGGGAAACAAGGCTGGCCCCAGAGAGAAGGGCCGGCCCATGCGGAGAAGAAATCAGCCTCGACCGCCTTGCTCTGCAGTCAGTAACCTGTGGCCACCACCAGGGTCTGCAGTGGGCCTACTCTCAAATTTCCCCATCTGCTACTCCTCTCTGCCATTTCATAAATACAGCACTCAACCCCACCCTTCCCTGCGCTCTCTTCTCCTCCCCCTTCCCTCCTCCCCCTTCCCTCCCCTCCCCTCCCCCTCCTCTCTCCCCTCCCCCCTCCTTCTTCCCTCCTCTCTCCTCTCTCTCTCCCTCTG